>OY282641.1:98550297-98797797 GCA_958299015.1 Tetanocera ferruginea | reverse complement strand
ATGTCCACGTGAAGAAGTTGGCCAGGGTGGGATGGGATGGGTGTTTTTCCTATTTTTGGCCTGATGGGATGTCTTTGATATTTCCCCTCACGGCATATTTTACAATTTGAAATTACTTCCTTGATTTTGTGCCTCAGTGTGGGAAAGTAATAGTCTTTTAAGATCTGTTCGCGTGCACATCTATGTGCTCGATTATGTTCGGTTGTAATTTTTTCTATTTGGTCATCTAGGTTAAAAACGTCTATTACCATTTGATTTGTATGCCGAAATTTAACGGATGGGAATAACTTAATAATGTTATTCTGTATCCGAGCTAAGACAGGTAGCTCGCAGTAAATAGCATTGACAACGTCGGGATTAATGGCTTCTCTGAGGAGTTCGTAAAGATCATGTGTTGTCGAGAACGTGATCGTGTGTCTTATTTGATTTCTGAAGATAATTTTTGTCGTTTTTTTGTTTTCAACGCCTTCGTTTAGGATAATTTGGTTTTTAAAACAGTTGATCGGGTTTTTAATGGTTTGAACCACATATGAAAGTGATTCTTCACTATGTTCGGTTGCGGTGGAGGTGTTAGAGGTTTGGTCAAGAGCATTAATATGTTGTCTGGACAAAGCGTCGGCAACAAGATTTTCTTTACCCGGTTTGTAAAAAAAGGTAGGCGAGAATTCCTCTATGAAAGCTCGCCTTCTTTTAATTTTCGCATTTGGGTTTCTGTCCGATATGGCGAATGTCAAGGGCTGGTGGTCTGTGTAAATATTCAACTTCCGAGCTCCATATAGGTAATTTCGTAATTTTTTAATTGCCCAAACTATCGCCAGAAGCTCACGCTCGTTGGTAGCGTAGTGTTCTTCGGTTGTAGATACCGTTCGCAAAACCATAGTAATAGGTCTGCCATTCTGGGAAAGAATGGCTCCTATGGCAAATGATGAGGCGTCGGTTGTAAGATCGAAAGGTTGTTGAAAGTCGGGGTATAGGAGCAAAACGTCTTCTGAGGCCAAAATCCTTTTACGTTTGTCGAAAGTTTGAAGTGCTTCATCGTCTAGTTGAATTATAATATTTTTTGACTGATATCAAAACGTATGTGGCCGTTATCACCATGAAGATACTTTGTCATTGGCTTAGCAATTTGGGCGTAATCCTTGACGAAGCGTCTGTAATACCCGGATAATCCAAGAAAAGATCTTAACGCACGAAGTGTCTTAGGTGTTTCGTACTTAACTATGTCCTTTACTTTCTCGGCACAAGTTCGTATTCCTTGGGAGGATACCGTGAATCCTAGGAATTCTACTTCCGTTTTAAAAAATGGTGACTTCTCCCGAGAGACCCTCATATTTGCATTATATAGCTTTGTTAAGATTTTTTTGATATCTAGAGCATGCTGTTCTTTCGTACGGGAAAAAATTATAACATCATCGATGTAGACATGACAGCATTTCCCTATATCCTCTCTAAGAATGTCGTCGATGGTCCTCTGAAAAATGCTCGGTGCATTCTTTAGACCAGGGATGCCCAGCGCCTAACTCTTTCCACTCTTTACAACAACTTCGATGTTTTCATGATTGTTGTAATTCGACAAATTCAGTTTGAAGAAAAATCATTGCTTCTTATTGCTTTGTTGTTTTTTAAGAGCCATCAAATGACGCTTCTTGCATTTGTATGTTGTTGTTTTTGTGTGTTCAACAATTTAACTTGTGCGCTTGGGCACGGTCAGCATTCGTATTCTTGTTTGTATGTTTTTTTTTTGCTTGGGCGCTGCCAGAATTCGTGTTGTTGTTTTTAACTTGCTCCACTCTTAGCACTCTTTACAACAACTTCAATATTGCAATGATTGTTGTAATTCACCGAATTAAGTTTTCAGCTTCACCCTTACTTCTTATTACTTTATTGTTGTATTGCGCACATTGAAGGATTCGTGTTGTTGCTCTGTGTGTTCAATATTTATGAACTTTTGCGCTGGCGCAGATGTGGGTTTTATGCGTGTTGTTGTTTTATGTGTTTTTGTTGTTAGAAAAATTATTGTGCCACGAATCCAAGGATTTTTTGTTGTTGTTGGCATTTTGTTGTAATTGTTGTAGCACTCTTCAAATAATTTTTCTGGGCATCACTGCTTTAGACCGAAAGGGAGGCGACAAAATTCGTATTTACCGTTATTCACGGCAAAAGCTGTTTTTTCCCTGGCATGCTCTGCCAGTTTTATCTGATGGAATCCCGATTTTAAATCGAGGGTTGTGAAAAATACTGAGTTCCCTAGGTTAGACAAAATAATTGAAGTGTCCGGGATGGGGTATTTGTCGCAAATTATTTTTTCATTCAGTTTGCGGAAATCAATAACTAAACGCATTTTTCGTCTGCCTGATTCGTCTGTACCCTTTTTGTCTACGATCCATATAGGGTTGTTAATATCTTATTCTATTAAACGAGCAATATTTGTATATATATTTGCAATTGCGTTCTCGAAAACGGCTCTAACGATTTCGATAAAATTTTCAATATAGATGAAGAGGGGGTGAAAAATCGATCCAGCTAGGTCTCATCTCTGGGAAAAGCCGTTTTTCCGAGTTTTCTCGCATTTAATAAATATCTTTATTTTCCTGCCGAACATGTTATGTTAATTTTGACATATTTTATATAGTTGTGATAGCTCAGTGAATAGAGCTTTGGCCTATCAATGTATAGGCAATGAGTTATACGACTCCCGACACACAAATTATTTATTTTTTTTTTTTTGAGCTTCACCAAGCAGTGAACAAAGTTTTGTTTTTTTGTGATGTATTCTCAGCTAAAAACAGGTCAGAATTCTGTGGGTTCAGGTCAATATGAAAAAAAATTTTGCATCTCTAAAAGGCAGAATTTTTCGTTGAGTTAAGAAAACGCTTTTAGTTTCATTAACTTTTATTTGTAGTAAGTTAACAAAATTGTAAATGCCTTATAAAAATTCGAAATGAATTAAGATGAAATTTATGCCCGTATTCACCAACCTCGATATAGTACTCGCTTTATTTCAGCAGGCGTTTTAGTTTACTATTTTTTTCGTATTCACCAAGCAATCTACATTTTTTGTTTCGAAATTATGTTCGAACTTTTCGAATAGTAGTTTGCCATACAATATTTGACAAAGCAAAGCCTACTATTAGGTATTGTTTTGTTTTAAGGTTGGAATCGATTGCTATTTTATAGAGAAGTCAGCGGTTGCTTAAAAATAAAATATTGGTGCATATCAAAAATACAAAAATAGCATGCTAAAAAAATAGTAAGGTTGGTGAATACGGGCCTTACTCTACGAATTTTTTAGATCCGTCTTAAAACAAAAAGTTTTAGCATTTTTCAATTGGCCGTCAGTGGTCGAATGAAGTGACAAATTCACAACTTGTACATATCTTAGTTTTGATGTAACAAACAGACATACCAAGTTTGAAATCTGTAGCTCTAGGTATATAAACCTTTTAATAGAGTTAATACAAAAAATCTAACAAAAGCCCACAATAGTAAAACCACTACACGGTTAAAAATCTTAGTCATTTTTAAACAATACATTGGACTAATACATTTTTTAATCCTTTTTTTATTAGAAATTAAACGAATAAAAATACTAGACATTTTTTTAGTCAAAGCTGTACGTAAATTTAATAAATTGGGAATAAAATTGGAATTATAGTACCTTAGGTTAAAAATTTAATACAAAATAACTAAAAGGGCAATAATAGCTGTATTTTGCTTACATTTTTTTCATGTTATCGCAAAAAACAGGATGTGCCAACAAATAAAACTGTTGCTCTATGCAATTCTTACATTAAATAATTAATAAATAAGGTTATATTAATATAAAATAAAAAAAACATTATTAGAAATGGTTTGGCGGATCGAATTAGGTTCATTAGATTCGTCATTTCCAATCGACAACTGCTTAACCAACTGAGCCACGGAATAAATTTTTTTGCTTCCACGGGTGTCAGTTTTGTCTCTGTGCGATGCATACTTTGAATCTGCACTAAAATGATTTGGGATGCATATTGCACCAAATTAATTTGCATTGAAAACAACAATTTATCCGGAACAGAACCTGGTTCATTTCTTAAATAAAAACTGGAATGTTCATTTCACATATTTAGTTCTGCTACTTTCTACTTGACGCAATAACAAACGCTTGCTCTTTTAAATGCATACATCATGTCAACCGAATAGAAAGCGCCATCTATTGGGTAATAGCATACAGCGAAATATAATGCAAGTAGTTTTTTCATAAGAGTTAAATCGTATCGGATCACCCTCTTAACGTGGAGTAGAGAACCAATGCTGAGAATCAGTTCGCACAAAACCAACACAAGCAAAAACAACAAAACAAAAACAAAGAAAGCAGGAGACACAGCATGCAAGCAGCCAGAGCTGTAAAATTCGCATTCATATTCAAAATTTTAAGTACAAATGAATAACGACACAAGAATGCATTCAATTTATACAAAATTGATTAATGAATAAAATGTTGAATTCACACTCAATTTTAAAAAATTGATTTATTATTCATTTCGATTATTCAATTTCATTTTGGATTTTCATTTTGGATTTCTTTATTCATTATTCATTTTTTGTTCATTATTAGTTTTTTATTCATTATTAGTTTTTTATTCATTATTGATTTTGTATTCATACTATTGCTTTGTGTTAATTTTTAAACCAAAGTAGAATATTTTTAATTTGGTAACTAGATGTATTGCAGCTCAATAGAAAGAAGAATTTAAAAAATGATTGAAATTTAATTTTAACTTTAATTTTTGAGCATAAATCATATTAAATTTATGAAATATTTCAGAAAATAACTTATTAACATACTTTCATGTAATAATACATGAAAACAAAATTTAAATAAAATTCACTTATTTAGATGGGAAATTTTTTTTAGTCCCCTGAGCCAACCCTGAGCACAGGACAAGCCTCCAAGCCTCCGATAGCTACACTGCTGCACCAAAGTAAAAATATACTACTTTGGTTGAAAAGTTAACACAAAGCAATACTACTTGCTACTTACTAAGATGGCGCTTACAACCGTTGGTCGGTTTTGGCCTGGTCTAAGAATTTGCGCCAGCCTCTTTTGTCGTGCGCTTGCTGGCGCCAGTTGGAAACTCCAAGCGTTGTCAGGTTATCCAATGCCTGGTCTTTCCAACGGAGATGCGGTCTTCCTCGTCTGCGTTGGCCACCGCTGGGTACCGAATCCAATATCTTTTTCGCTGGAGCTTCGTCGTTCATTCTCTCGACATGACCTAGCCAGCGAAGCCGCTCTATTTTAATACGCTTGACTATATCGATGTCGGCATATAGCTCATACAGTTCGTGGTTCCATCGTATTCGGTACTCGCCATTGACGCAGATTGGACCATAGATCTTGCGAAGGATTTTTCTCTCGAACGCTCCCAAAGTCCTTTCATCAGAGCTGCTCAACGTCCAGGTTTGTGATGCGTATAGTAGGACGGGCATGATTATTGACTTATAGAGCGTCAGTTTTGTTCGTCGAGAGAGAGCTCTGCTTCTCAATTGCCTACTGAGCCCAAAGTAACACCTGTTGGCAAGAGTTATCCTTCGTTTAATCTCAATACTGATATCGTTAGAGGAGTTAATGCTGGATCCCAGGTAAACAAAGTCCTTCACTACCTCAAAGGAGGTGTTGTCAACAGTGACGTGGTTTCCAAGACGCTGGGACTGTTTGTTTGTTGACACAAGATACTTCGTTTTATCTGCGTTCACTGCAAGACCCATTCGACTCGACTCTTTTTCTAGCCTGGAGAATGCTGCACTGACTTCGCGCGTATTTTGCCCAATGATGTCAATATCATCTGCATACGCCAGCAGCATAACACTCTTATAGAAAATTGTGCCGCTGCGTCTCAGGTCAGCAGCTCGGATGATCTTCTCCATGACTATATTAAAGAAGTCGCACGATAAGGAATCACCTTGTCTGAAACCTCGTTTGGTATTGAACGGAAGGGAGAGGTCCTTCCCGATTTTCACTGCGCTGCTGGTGTTCTTCAGCGTCATCCTGCAAAGACGTATTATCTTCGCAGGAATACCAAATTCAGACATGATGGAGTAGAGGTGACTGCTTATTGGACTGTCGAGGGCGGCTTTGAAATCGACAAAGAGATGGTGTGTGTCGATTTGTTTTTCGAGGGTCTTTTCCAAGATTTGTCGGAGCGTGAAGATCTGGTCGATGGTGGACTTTCCAGGTCTAAAGCCACACTGATAAGGTCCAATCAGTTGGTTAACGATGGGCTTCAGTCTTTCACACAATACGCTCGACAGGACCTTATATGCGATATTAAGAAGGCTAATCCCACGGTAGTTGGCGCAAATGGTGGGATCGCCTTTCTTGTGGATTGGGCAGAGCACACTGAGGTTCCAATCATCTGGAATGCATTCTTCCGACCATATTCTGCATAGAAGTCTGTGAATGCATTTAAACAGAGCTTCGCCACCGGTCTTAAACAGCTCAGCCGGTAGGCCATCGGCTCCTGCGGCTTTGTTGTTTTTAAGCCGAGCTATAGCTGTTAAGACCTCGTTATAGTCGGGCAGCGGAACTTCAACGCTTTCATCCATAATTGGGGTTTCCGGGATATCATCTCCACTGGCGGGATTGTTGTCAGCGTCACCATTTAGAAGACTAGAGAAGTGTTCCCTTCATAACATCAGTGTACTCTGGATATCTGTCACTAGATTCCCATTCTCATCCTTGCAGGAAGAGGCTCCTGTCTTAAAACCATCAGCCAGGCGTCTTATTTTTTCGAAAAATTTTCGAGTCTCATTCCTGTCGCCATGCATCTCAATTTTCTCGCACTCACGCATTTCCACCTCTCGTTTTTTTCGCCTGAAAATGCGTCTCTCTTCCCTCCTCTTCTCTCGGTATCGCTCCATAACAGCACGCGTTACAACCGACTGCAGGGTGGCTTTGTAGGCGGCGTCCTTCTCTGCAGTGGCGTCGCGACACTCCTGGTCGTGCCACTGGTTTCGGCGAGGGCGGTGGTAGCCTATCACCTCTTCGGCAGCCGTACGCATAGAGTGGGATATGTGCGTCCACTGTCCGCATATATCGTCGATCGGAGGAGTGCTTTCTTGAAGCAGGAGTGAGAGTCGAATAGCGAAGGTTTCGGCCGTCCGTTTTGACTGCAGCTTATCGACGTCTAGCTTTCTTTGTGTAGGATTGCGAGCATTCTTAGCTGCGCATAGACGTGTGCGGATCTTGGTTGCGACAAGATAATGATCCGAGTCTATGTTAGCACCACGGATCGTGCGTACGTCTAGTACACTGGAAGAGTGCCTTCCGTCAATCAAAACGTGATCAATTTGGTTGCATGTTTTTTGATCAGGGGACAGCCAAGTGGCCTTATGAATATTGAGATGCTTGAATCTAGTGCTACTAACGACCATGTTTCTTGCTGCGGCGAAGTCAATCAACCTCATTCCGTTATCAGATGTGTTGTCGTGGAGGCTGAACTTTCCGACTGTAGGACCAAATATGTTTTCTTTTCCCACCTTGGCGTTGAAGTCACCAAGCACGATTTTTAAGTCATGACGGGGGCAGCGCTCGTATGCGTCTTCAAGGCGCTCGTAAAAACTTTCTTTGGTCTCGTCATCTTTTTCTTCTGTCGGAGCGTGCGCACATATTAGGCTTATGTTAAAAAATTTTGCCTTGAAGCGGATTATGGCAAGTCCTTCGTTCACAGGAGTGAATCGCAGGACATGATGCCGTATTCTCTTGCCAACTACAAATCCGCATCCAAACTCGTGCTTCTCCGCATGGCCGCTGTAGTAGATATCACAGGATGCTTGCCGTAAGCAACCCTGTCCCTTCCATCGCATTTCTTGGATTGCAGTGATATCAGCATTATATCTTTCCAAGATATCAATCAGTTGGATAGAGGCACCATCCCAATTTAGGGTTCGGACATTCCAGGTGCATATCCGTAAATCATTATCAGTTTTTCGTTTGCGGTAGTCGTCATCAGATTTGGGGATCATTCTTTTATTCATTCTTAAACTTTTCATTGAAATAGTTTTATTACATGGTGGGCTTCAAACCCAACGCACAACCTTTGCTTGATGGCCAAAGGAAGCCCGCCGCTCAGATTCGCCGCCAAAGTATATCGGTATGATAGTTTTTTGACGTTTCCAGGAGACACCACGCGGAGGTTTGAGTCGACTTGAGACGATTTCGACATGGATAATGCTGGCCTCGCCAAGTTGAGGCAGTCAGACACGTTGCCATGTGAAGATCGCCCCCTTATCTCCCACAAGCAATCGCCCACTTATCAACACAAAGCAATGGTGTGAATAAAAAATGAATAATGAATAAAATATGAATAATGAATAAAAAATGAATAATGAATAAAAACATAATAATGAATTATGAATAAAAAATTATAACGATTATAAATATAATCGATAATAAAATTAATAACGATTCCTTGTGAATTGCATTCTTTGTGAATAGCATTCTCTATGAATAGCATTCATTTGAATAAAAAATTAATGCATTATTCAGAAAAACGAAAAATGAATAATAGAAATTAATAATAAATTATTTTTTTAAAAGTGAATGTGAGTTCAAAATTTTATTCATGGATCAATTTTGCATTCATTAAATGCATTCTTTGTTTGTTACTCACTGAATTAAATTTTTGTAAAAACAATCAAATTAAATGCATTCTTTTACAGCTCTACAAGCAGCTAATGATTGATTTTCTTATATAAAAATATAGATTTTTCTTCTACGATTTTGCTATTTTGTGACTTTAATATAGTAGTAATAAAATCCAAAATTATATAATCGTTAAGCGGAGGATATATCTGATACTTTAGTATATTTATTATGTTTATTAAAGGTCACAAAACGTTCCATGACCTTAAAAAAATTTGTTAATACGACCCCATACAAACCGCGCTGTAAGACGTAATTCTACGTCAAAAAACCGAAATTACACTTTTTGAAATACGAACAGCTTACTTTTTTTCAATAAAGTATACAACTCTAGCAAAAAAAATCCAAAAATATTTTATTTTTATTAAAAATCTCTTTTCAATTGCTTTCTAACGATACTTCATTTTCAAAAACAGGGGTAACAGATGACAGAGATATGATTTATTGAAAATGACTCCATTTTCAAGATTTTTCCTTTAATCAAAAATTGCTATCTCGATATATGTAGAAAAAATGGCGCGGAGATTACGATTTCCGGGGCGCCGCGAATTGACGATGGTTTCGAAGAGTACTCTTAATAAAAATAAGAATAGCCAAAGGAAATGTTGAGTTATCGATTTGTTTTTGAGTTATCGATTATTTAAAAATTTTTTTTTGCTATAAGGTCTATAAAGAAAATCGGCTATATTTTTCTTAATATATAACCGATATTAATGATTAAGGTATTATATAAATGGTTATATATAAAGCTTTTAGAAAAATTTAAAATGAATGAAACCTGTTGAGTACTTTGTATTTTGTAGGTATTTTTATTCAATAAAAAAATATTTTCTTACACAAAACCGTTATTTTCTCAAAAATTTCCGTTATTGCTATGAATTGTTAAGAGTAAATTATTAAAGCTTGAAAATTTATCTTTCAGTTGGTATATAATATATATAATTTATTTGACTTTTTGAGGTGTTTTTTATGTTACAATGATTTGCCCTTGTACGGAAAATTGCTTATTTCACTCATATTTACCTTAGATGTTTTGCTTTTTTACTCCATATTTTCGAATATCGCCATTACAGTAAACAATTGTTTTTAAGGCAACATTGTAGCTACAATATTTATATGTATTAACGGGATTTTCGAGTCAGTGAAAAAACTTTTAATTTTTAGTCGATCAGTTAGTAAAAATATATGCATATTTTTATCTATCGAAAAAAAGGTACAACTTTCAGCTTTTCAAAAAATATATATTTTTATTATCTTTAGAACTCAAATTTTTTAGAAAATAACGGTTTTTTTAATTAAAAAATTCAAATCCGATATTTATTCGCTTATAAATTTAAAAACATTTTTGAAATTATATATCGTTGAAAAGGCATTTAATTACCTTTCGAAAAGCATGTCAATCTTGAAGAATCATTGGATATTGGCAAAGATATAGAAAATTTTTTTAACAGATTTTTCAACAAAGAAAACACTTGGAAAGTTTAATTTTTATGTAATATAGTGTGAAATTAAATAAAAGATGTATATTTTTATATGTCAAACAAAAGGTCTAACTGTAAGCTTTTCAAAAAAAATATATTTTTAGTAACTTAATAACGTACATTTTTTAGAAAATAACAGTTCTTTTTATTAAAAAATTAAACTTTGGAATAAATTCGCTTATAAAACTAAAAATATTGTAGCAGGTCATTTAATGACCTTTCAAATGACATATCAATCTTAAAGATCCATTAAGTAACGGCAAAGATATAGATATTTTTTGAACAGATCTTTAAACAAAAAAATTTTTTTTTAAAATCGATAACGAATAGAGTTATCGATTTTTTGTTCGGCGAATCATGTTTTTTTGTTGTTCTCTACCAGAAAACACCTTCAAATCGCGGCGCCCCGGAAATCGTAATCGTGCCAAAATGGCGATATAAAAAAATTATTTCTATTCTTAGAAGTGAAAAAGGAGCATGAGGTAAATTTTTTGAAATATAAACTTGCATTAGGCTTGGAAAAGCCGTCACTATGAATAAGTAAAGTCAGAGTTAAGTTTCGTTTAATATAAGTAAATTATCGAAATTATTTAGTATTTGTATAGGGATAAAAAAACCAAAACCAATTTCGTTTAGTTGAAAATCGAAATTATCATAAAATAAAATATGATCTTATAGGATGTTTTTAAGATAAAGTTGGCATTTTCGATACATTAAAAACCGTAAAAAATTTCAATATACGGTGGGGCTCTGAGCGGAGCTCGGTCGCCCAGATACTAGGGTTGTTATAGGGGGATCGTGAGCGTCTTATTATTCCTTTTTCGAGCAGTTCTGCTAATTCGTTATTCACGAACTCAGAGGCAGCCATAGGATAGGGATATGACTTTGCATAGACTGGTTCGTTATTAATTGTTCTGATGGTCGCAACGACATTTGTATTAAAGGGAAGCAAATCGTTAGGGTCTGCGAAAACCCCTGAATGTTGGCTTATAAATGCGGAAATATCTATTACTCCTGGTTCGGGTTGTTGTGAGATATTATTAACGTTCTTGCAATAAAGGTATAACAATATTTCGTGGTTACCGTCGTAACTTATTACCCCTTTTTTGAGATCTAGGGTGGCATTAATCTCCTTTAGGAAATCAAATCCAATTATACCGTCGAATGTTTGTAAGTCGGGAAGCAAATAAAATATTGAATTCCTATTAAAAAAGTTTTTAAGGCATTTGTGAGTAATTTTATTGGCTCCATGTATTGATTTTACGGTAAACGGTTCGTTTACTGGTTTTACTGCTATCAGATCATCTAAGTACCTGATATAAGTTTTAGCAGCACCAGTGTCCACTAAAAATTTTAATGTCTTTCCTCCTAAAGTTCTTTCCACGTAAGGGAGGAGGGACATACTCCTAAAAAATTTACTTCGTCTGTTGGATTTTGTTCATTAGGATCCTCGAAAGTGTCATTTGTGGTGTCGTTATCATACTGAGACCCATAGTCAAAGTATTCCGGGGATTCATCCCGGTTCGGTTCCTGTGACAAATTTGTTTGTTGGTAAAGGTTTTTAATTCGTTGCTGCTTTGCCGTATGTTGTTGGTCGGATTCATACGGCCTCTTGTGAGCTGAAGTAAAATTCGGGGAATTGTTTGTTAATATAGGTGCTCGGTCTTGGATGCGGTTATTAATGTTTGCAGGTGGTGCAAATCTATTGCCCTGTTGGTGGGAGTTAATTTGATTATTGGGCCTATTGTGACGGAAACGAGAGGAGGAGTCCACTTCCATTGGAATAGGTTTAGGAAGAATTGGGTGACGGGCCTGAAATGGTTGTGGTTGGGAGCGGCGGTAGTGCGGAGAATTCGAGAACCCGAAGTGTTCCGTTTGTTGATCCCTATTTCTATTAAACGATGTTGCAAACACGTATCGAGCTTGGTTGGACTCGAGCTCTTGGGCCAACGCTAGTGCCGAATGCATATCTATTGGCTTAGATGAAAACAAAATATCACACATTAGTTTGCGCAATCCAGATATAAATGTTCTAAGCGCATCTTGTCTGTATTTTGTGCACAGAGAATTAATTAAGCATTTGTCGCCGTCATGTGCCATAATCACTTTGTTGATGATGAGTGTGAGCTTGCGCTCAACTTCATCATAAAACTGACAAATATTTTGTCCACCCTGCCGTAAAGTGGACATTTCCTGTTCCAAAATGTGAACTGGTTTTTGTCAGCATAGGTGAAATCTAACCGAGCAATAATAGCCCTAAAATTGAGTACCGTATTAAACCAAGAAAGAACCGAATCGGCAGATCCGGTAATTTTATTACGGATTATAGCCACGGCTTGGTAGTGCTTTGACGTACCCTCAAATGACTCAAACAGCTTATATGCTGTAAACGCGGCTTGTCGCTATGAGATGTATCGTATCTGCTCGCCGTTAAATTCGGGCAAAGATTTTATTAAATCTAACGATTCCTCACAAGGCGTCACCTCTGGGTCTATAGTTATTTCCTTATATTCCTCAACCTGCGTAGGAGATTCTATTCGTTCAAGTCTGGATGTCAGTTCGTCAACTGTTGTTTGAAAGTCCTGTTTCACCTGCCTAGTGGCAGCTGCAATTGAGGTGTTTAACAGTGCCTGCAGTGTTTGTACGTCCATTATAGATTGGTTAATAAGTTGGGTGCCAAGAGAAAAAATTTTTTATTACAGATATTAATTGGGCTTTAATATTAAAAAAAAAAAAAAAAAATTTTAATAAGGATTTTTTTTTTTTAAGTGAATATGCTTAAATCTTGAATATTTTTAATTAACTTGAGACTACTATTTTTACTTTAATTACAATTAATAAAAAAACAGTTTTTTGTTCGGAATTTTCATTGAATCCTTCGATTTAAGAAATTAATGTCTCTGATTAAATTTACAATGGATCTTATCATGTATAATTTCTAATGCTAAATCTTTTAAACAAATTAAAAATCTTATGTAGATACTTTGTCCAATAACTGAACGCTTACAATAATCTGGCAGCTTCCATGTTAAAATTCGGTGCAGCAACGTTAAAGTTTTCCTTGTAATCCAATGTAATTATTTTTTCCAGATGAGTTTACCACAGATACGGTAAGTTTTTAGAATTTTTAGTTATTCACATTTATGCTTGTTTTTTTCTTTTAAATTATTTCTAGCACTTTCAGTGTATGATAGGTTCAGTTTTAAAAAATTCAAGCTTGTTCACATATTTTGTCTCATATGTTTTCACTATGTGAAACTTTTCACAGGTGAGTCCGAACTCATGGCCACTTTTATTTTTCTTTTAAAATAAAGAACTTTTTTTGTGGCCCCACGTTGGGCGCCAGTTAATTTGTTATGTTTATTATTGTTAAAAATATCTTCCTTTGACACTTTGTGCCAATTAAAACAGTTTGTTTGGTTTTTTATTTGGCACTATGTGCCGATGTTTATTAAAAGGAAACCGTAGAAGAACTGACTTAACTACTAAAACAAACTTAGCCTATTACTATAATGCTACGTCTACACAGAGAGTTAAGTTTGAGTAACCAGTACAAAGCTGAGTTTTCCCATTTAACGAGAAATAAACTCTTGCGTTACCAGTACAAAAATGTACGATTTAACTCAACTTAACTCATTATATATTCTGAGTTTTTATGAGTCAATGTAAAAAGTGCCTAAAAGTACACTACAAAATAATATAAATGTTTATATTCAGTGGTATTTTTCATGAAATAAACATTTTTTTTGTAAACAAAAATAAACAAAACAAGAACTGTCAAAATAGAACAGCTGATTCGTTAAATATACAATTTATGTTTTTAACTATATGTTGTTATTTTCTTTAAAAAATGAGTAAAAGAACTTCGAAAAGGATTTGGGCAAAAGTGGGGAAAGTAGTTTTCATCCAAATATGGGCAAAGCTTTCGCATAGCAAGAAAAAACGCATGTGTACGCAGAGACACCAGCAGCATTGTCGGCAAATTTAACTCAATTCTGCTACGGTATCTCTGTGTGAACAACTTCGGTAAAATGTTAGTTAAAATTAACTTAACTCTCTGTGTAGACATAGCATAACATAATTCCGTAAAATGTGAGTGCGGAACGCTTGATTTTTGAAAAATTTCATAGCATATATTTAGGCATTTTTTTGTTTTGTGATTTATTGAAACTTCAAAAACTTTTTATATGTTTTTAATTTTGAAATTTTCAGTTTGACAAAAAATTTTTAAACTTATTTCGTCGTACCTACTATATTTTTCGTTTTTACTTCAAGGTATTTTATAAATATTTGGAACTAAAAATTGTTATTTACACAACTTAAAATCGAATATGTGACCACCGCTGATTTCTAATTCAGCTTAAACAAAATCAATAATTCATGTTTTTCTTTATTAAAACCGGGCCCGTCATTTTTGACGGGAAAGAACTAGTATTATAATAATTTAGCTGCACTTCTGTTGTTGTAGTAGTTGTTGTTTTTGGTATTGCTGCTATTGTTATTGTCGTCGTTACCGCTTCTGCTGTTGTTGTTGTTGTTGTTGTTGTTGTTGTTGTTTTTGTTGTTGTTGTTGTTGTTGTTGTTGTTGTTGTTATTTTTGGTATAGCTTTGACTCCGCTGTTGATGTTGTTGTTTGGTGCTAACTCAGCGTTTGTCAGTGTGGGAACGTTATGCGCGACAGAATCGCGAAAACGTCACGTACCGTACTCGAATTACAATTAGAGCGGATGCGTGTGTTAACTTATATTCCATATGGGCATCTCCCAGTGGCACGGACGCGACATTCGCACGGTTTTAATTACTCGAAAAACAAAAAGAAACAAAATGAGCCGATATGTATTTAAGTGTTCTAACGCGACGAAAGAGTGCTACATTTTATAAAAATATTGGCGAGATTTAGTACAAATTAGTACAAAGTAATAAGCAATCATTCAATGGAACGGACGCGACAAAAAACAGAAGTTTTTTTAAGCTCGTATAGAAATATGCAAAATTTAGCTAATTTTGAGAACTTTTTTTTATTTATAATAAATGTACATGTTAATGGAGGTCAAAGAATAACTATTATTCGTAGACTTATGAAATAAAAGAATTATCTCTTATCTTTTTTTAAATAGATATAGCACGAATACGGACGCGACATCATGGACGCGACAAATTTTTCCACAGTAGTAAACTGAACATGTACTGAACAGTACTGAACATACAGTAAAGATGTTCATTATAAATTTTAATAAAAATACATCATAATAAGTTATATTCAAGTTACATAGCAGAAATTCTAATCAAAATAAAAAAAAATAAAGTTAAAAGCTGTTAGAGTGCTTTATTTTAATGTTTTTCTTCACTTTTGGTGGACCTTTTTTGGGAGATGCCCATATGCTTCAGCTGTAAACACAGAGCAGTGACTGTGAAGTAAACCCATATTGGTAACTTCACCGTGCTTATTTACAACTGTGAAAGACGTTTTATAGTGTGTCTTTGAGCCGTCTGTGTACCGAAATTCCCAACTATTGCTTTCGAAATGGTTTTTAATTTTTAAAAACCGTTATTGATACTCTAAATCACTGGTTTTTTTTTTTTATAGTGTTAAGTTACTCAAGCAAGAAAGAAGCCGGGCTTAGCTTCCAAGGTGAGTAGCAGTTTGATTTTTAAAAAGTTGTTTTCAATGGAATGTTGTTGGCTTAAGCAAACTCTATGCATTTAAATAGAACTGGAGGTTTCTTTAGGATTTTTTTTTTTCTTTTGGATAGAAGTGAGATGTCCTTTGATAATATGGAGTTTTTATTTGATATTAATTTCGGAATCAGGCGATATGTGCTGTATGTTATCCTTTCAGCAATTGAAGGGAAACCAGCTTCGACCAGGACGTTTTTTATTGGTGACGTAGGGAATGCATGGAGACTTTTCCGAATCGCAGAATGGTATGGTGCACCCAAAATGTTGATGTTACTTTTTGCAGATTGTCCATAAATTGGAAGGCCGTAGTCGATTTTGGATAGAATTAGAGCTCTTGTGATATTTAATAACGTAAACTGATGTACAAAGCAGGGTTTAGAAGAAAAATATTTAATAATATTAAGTCTTAAAGCTATGTTCTTTTTTACATATTCACAATGTGGTTTAAAGCTATACTTGCTGCCAAAAATTAATCCTAAAATTTTTAATACATTGACATTTTCAATATTTATGTTATTGTATGAACAATTTAAACTTGGACATTTTTGCTTACGGCAAATGTGAATAGTTTTACATTTTTCATAAGATATTTTGGCTCCTGAATAGAATCATTCATGGAGATTATTTAAAATATCAATGAAGATGTTTCTTAGAGCATTTAGGTCTGCTGTTTTTTAGATAATTATTAAATCATCAGCATAAATACTGCGTTCTACGCTTTTAAATTTTGTTAGTATATGATTAACTTCATCAAATGCTATAATAAACATCACCTTGCGGAATGCCGTTCTCAAGTGGTTTCGTTTCTGAGACGTTGTTATCAACAACAACTCTCAGTTTCTGGTTGGACAGAAAACTTTTTACAAATTTGAAAATTTTCGGTCCAACTTTCCATTCAATTAATTGTTTTAGGACGACATGTGTACCGATACGATCAAATGCTTTTTCAAAGTCAATCCACAAAATTGTGACGTGATTTTTGCTTGAAAGAGCATTAGAAATATAATTATCTAGGTGAAGAAGGACATCTGTCGTTCCTTGACCCTTCTTGAAGGCAACCTGGTTAGGGCTGATAAATTTAATTTTTAAAGCGAACCACATTATTCGGCTTGCAACAATTTTTTCTAATAATTTTCCCATGCAGGGCAGTAAAGAAATGGGACGGTAGCCCGCTAACTCATTTTTTGGCTTTTTAGGCTTAAGAATAGGGAAAATGTTGATACGCAACTTTCCAGCTATGGGGGTATATACCTTGAGTAAAGATGTTGTTGTACAGATTAATCAATCTTTTTGTGGTTGCTATTGGTAAATTTTTAAGAATAGGGTAAGAGATACGGTCGAAACCTGGGATTTTACCTTTGACTTGATTTATAGCATAATTAAATTCTGTAAGCGAGATCCTTGCTTCAATATGATTAGCAGACGAGGACAGGTTATGTAGGGTAAAAGGTTTATTCATTGTGGTAACTTTTTTTATTATGAATTGCTGATGGAAGTTATTATCAGCTGAGTATAGTGACCATTGGCACGCAAAATAGTTTGCAATTTCCATGGGTGCGAATATTTGGCCGTTGATAGTGTAACAACCTTAATGTGTGAGGTTTTATATTCACCAACAAGTATTTTTATATCAGACCAAATTTTTTTAGGGCTAGATAAAGGGTTGATTGCTCTGTTAAGGCTTTCTAAACAACGTTTTTTTGCACTTTTAGCTTTTAATCTACAGAGGGCTTTCGTTTTTTTGTATTTGATTAAGTTGTTTATTGAATGAGATCGCTTAAATTCAGACCAAGCTCTTTGCTTCTCGGTTCTGAGAGGTTGAAGTTCTGAATTCCATCAGGGTATGTTTGACTTAGTCAGTTTGGATTTTGTTTGGGGTATTGAAATATGTGCTGCTGAGCGAATGATTTTCGTCATTTTGGCAGTTTCTTGGTTAATATTTTCAGAGACACTACAGGAAGTGGATTTTTGCTGACATCCAAGTTTAAATTTATACCAAGCTGCAACATCAGTTTTGAATTTCGGTTTTGGTTTAAAATTTGTCAGTGAAATGTTAAAGTTAATGTAGGTAATTATACACTCAGAAAAATATCAACTGTTATATTAACAGTCGGCCACTGTTATTTCAAAACACTGTTCGATTGAATGAGTTGCGTTTAAGTAAACAATTTTCTTTGTTAAATGAACGTTTCAAAGTATTTTTGTGCTGTTAAAATCATCTGTTGAAATGTTTTTGTGCTTATATTGAATTGTCAATTTTTTCTAAGCAATAGTTTTTATATGTGTTTTGCTATATTTATATTATCGTTGCCAGTAACTCAGTGGATGTGCACTAGACTGTCACGCGGGAGACGTGGGTTCGAACCCTAGCTGTGTAAGTATCAAAAATTGTAATTTAATAATTGAAATAATAATAATTCTGTTTCATTAATTGTTTGGTAAAAAAAAAACCTTCAAAATAGAGTGCTTACAACCTTGCAAAAAAAAAAAAATTGCAAAGTTCATTTTTTGGTTCAGTGAAATAACGCCCAATGAAATAACGCCCAAAATAAAAAATGAAATAACGCCCAAAATATTTTGGGCTTTAAAAAATGAAATAACGCCCAAAATAATAAATGAAATAAAGCCCAAAATAAATGAAATAACGCCCAAATCAAAAATGAAATAACGCCCAAAATATTTTCAAAGAAAATCATATAAAAAATTTGGGTCTTATTTCATAATGAAATAACGCCCGAAATTCGTATGAAAAATATATGGGCGTTATTTCATTTTTGGTTTTGGGCGTTATTTCATAACGAAATAAAGCCCAAAATAAAAAATGAAATAACGCCCAAATAAAATGAAATAAAGCCCAAAATTTTGGGCCTTATTTCATTATGAAATAACGCCCAACTTTGTATGGAAATTTTTTGGGCGTTATTTCATTTTTTATTTGGGCGTTATTTCATTGGGCGTTATTTCACTGAACCCATTTTTTATTTAAAAAAAATATTTTAAATAAAAAAAAAATTTTTTATTGGCCTTGACGGATTTGAAAATTTCAATTTTCAAATTTCAATAAATAAGTTTTTATACAGGTTTCGTGTTCCATAGACCAACAGTCAACCGACTGTTGATTTGAAAGTTTCATTTGTTGAATGGTATTTACCAGTGAAATCTGTTATTTCAACCCATGATTTGTTTGATAAAACAGCATTTTTTCCCTGAGTGTAGGAAAGTGGTCGCTACCGTGTAAATTTCAAAAATTTTCCAAGTACACTTTGGGGCTAAGATGCCTCAACAAAGAGTTAAGTCGATATGAGTCAATGTGTTGTGAGTAGAAAAATATGTGGGGGAGCCGTCATTTAAAACTATTAAATTAGATGATAAAATAATATTTTCGCTTATTATACCACGACTGTTTGTTGTTGGCGATCCCCAAAGGATACTCCAAGAGTTAAGGTCACCTAAAAAAAAAATTGGTGTAGAAAAGAGGTCTATAATTTGAAAAATATCATTAGATAAGAACGTTTGTTTTGGTGGAATGTAAATAGAAATATAAGTCGTTTTAACACCGTAATCAACTTCTATTGCAATTGCTGCGATATTTTAATTTATATTTATGACTCTATGGGGAATTGTTTTTTTTATAATAACTCCAATCCCTTGCTTATTGCTGGTAGTTTGAGAAAGGTTATGGAAGTAGCCGCAGTATTGTTTGGACACATTTGGAATGATTTTAAAAGCTAAGTGTGTTTCTTGTAAAGAGATAATCGATGGAGAATAGTTTTTTGTTAATATTTGAAGTTCGTGGAGATTATTATAGTATCAATTCATATTCCATTGTAGCACAGAGATCATTATTGCATTAGATTTCGTTGTCTGATATCGTAACAGTGCCTTGAGGAAAGGTTGAGTTAGTGTTAAAAGGTATTATTGGTTTGTCATGTCGAGTTCATCCATGGTTGAATAACAAGGTTGCTTCAAAACTGACTGTGCTCTCTTTCGCATATCCGAAAGTGTCAAAAATCAACTGGCTGTCGAAAAAAAGAACAACAACAACAACAGCTGAATCAGTTCGCTTTGACATTTGCGGCAGTCGCGCTCTCCGTGTTGCGGCTACCTTATTCAGTGTACCCTGAGTTCATCGTTTTCTGTATACTTAAACTCGTTTAGATGAAATGGATTTTGGAGACCTAGAGAGCTTAATTGACTGATGGAAGAATTGGGAGAGGGAATCTCCATTGCAGAGGGCACGGGTGTGGCGATATCAGATTTTGAAGTTTGTGGAGAGGAATGATAGAGATTATGTGTTTGTTTGTTAGAAGAGTGTGAAGAATTGTTTGAGGTTAAGTTTGATGAGGTTAATGGGTAGAAAGAGATGGAATGTATGAATAAGAAGTTTCAGTATCAGCACGTGCTGAATAGCTATTTTCTGTGTTGCTCTTGGTGTTTTTTTCTGATGGCTTAGAAGTAAAGTGTGGTTTGCTTGGCGTTGATGTTAAGTGGTTGTTGAGTGGTTGATTATTGCTGGAATTTTGTGAGATTGAGGAGTACGTATGAGTATAGTTTTTTGGTAGTTGATTATATTCTCTGTATTTTTTTACGGCTTCTGTCATTGTACATTTGTTTATTGTTTTTATTTGCAAAATTTCTTTTGTCTGTAAAAACTAAGTGCAATTTTTGGAAGCAGAAAAGTGCTGGGCTGAGCAGTTAGTACAGAGGGTGCGAGTGCATTTTTCGGGAGAGTGTTGGGGGAGGCTACAAGTTTCACATGACGGTGGTCAATTGCATCGATTTTGTGTATGGCCTTACAGTTGGCATTTTTTGCAGAGCATGGGATTGGGAAAATATTGTTTGACATGGACATTACGCCAAGCAATATCTATTTTACTTGGTGGGTGGTACATATCAAAAGAGAGAAGAATAACTCCACTTGGTTTTTTCATGCCATTTATGTCTTTCAAAAATTTGTAAGCATCTACGACTTCAGTTAATTGAACATAACTTACTTTTTTTTTTAAAATTGGGAAACCCTAGCAAAACAATTCCAAAAATTATTTATTATTATTAAAAATCGCTTTTCAATTGCTTTCTCACGATACTTCATTTACAAAAGTAGGGGTAACAGATGACAGAGATATGATTTATTGAAAATGACTCCATTTTCAAGATTCTTACTTCGATCAAAAATTGCTAAGCTAAAAATTGCTCGTCAGTGAGCTGAACCATTTTGCAAAAATCTCCAAAAATCATGTTTTCCGTATATATATTAACTTGTGTAATAGTTTTAAACAAATAAACTGTCTCAAATTATAGGCCAGAAAAAGTTCGTTCAGTCTGCATCAAAAATTTGAAAATTTTTGCAATTGGACTAAGGATAATAGTAAGGATAATGTTTTTATGCTTTTTTTTTAGATTATTTTCACAAAAATTCAAATATCTTTATTATTTCTTATACGATAGTCGCTATCAAGATATTGTTGGAAAGGTATGGACGTCTGTCATTTATTTTTGGGCAAAATTTCTTAAACCGAATAACAAAACAGGACTAATTTAAAAAAAAAAATTATATTGGAGAAACGACCTGCCGGAAAAATACTGTTAACCATCAATAGGCATGTGCGGCTCTTTGTTTAATAATGTGTGGCTCTTATTTTATTTCCTCATTTGTGTGCAATTTACCTGAAGGTAAAATTTTCAAAATCTAAAATAAT
Organism: Tetanocera ferruginea; assembly: GCA_958299015.1. Classification (NCBI taxonomy): domain Eukaryota; kingdom Metazoa; phylum Arthropoda; class Insecta; order Diptera; family Sciomyzidae; genus Tetanocera; species Tetanocera ferruginea. The sequence continues at coordinate 98,776,255 of OY282641.1, read as the reverse complement.
GTATATTTATACTCTATAATTATATTTATAAATCCTTATATACATTACATTTTGAGCACTACACCACCGCCCGCACATTGCTTTAATGAAAAATTAATATATTCTGAATGTTAACAGCATCCAGAAAAATCATCAAGCAATACTATTTTCTCAGAAAAAAAAGTCAAAATAATGTAGCTTATATATTTAACACAACCCTCCTCTTAATTTTTCCAAACTTCAGTGCAACTAAGACATGCTTTTTTTTAATTTTCGCTTGTGTCAAAAATTCTCTTCCTTCTCTTCTCTTGTCAAAATTTATACTATACCCTGAGTATCAATCCGAGTCAAAAGTTTCCGATTGGCACACAGCCTAAGCAAAACAATTTGACAGTAAACAAAATTGAAACTAATGAAACGAGTTCAAGTCAGATATGAGCAAAAAGTAGCGAGTAGCAGTTTTTCGAATATCGAATCAGGGTCGCAAACTGCTAAATGCTCATTAGAAGTAGCATTTAAGTGAATTAACTTGACAGAATTTTCTATGGGTAAATGCGCATTTAGAGAAGCATTAATGAAATAAATGCGAATTAAGCTTTAAATGCGCATTTAGCTTCCAGTGTGAACATAGTATTAGTCATTAATTCAATATGATTTGAGAATTAATGACTTTCCATGTGAAATTTATTAAAAATTTTAAAATTTTTTTTAAAAATTAACACTTTAGTTAAAAGTGCTAATTATTAATTAGTAATTAACTAAGTGCTTAGTCATGTCATTTTAAATTGAAATAAACAGTTTTCGACTAAATAATAACCAACATATAACATCAGATCAATTTTATAAGTAATCTGATTTTTTTATTCTCTAGAAATGAAAAAAGCACCACTGTGCGACCGGCGGAATCAAAATTTCGATCCGGTCGACTGTCCGTGCAACACGATCTTGTGTCCGTAACGTTACGCTGGTTCAACAGTTGTTTCTTCCGTTAAAATCACTTCTTCGTAAGTAGAAGAATGCCTTGTTCTTGAGTTAACCTTAATACATCAGGCTGCGTACTCAAAATTTTTAAAAAGTGCACCAAGTAGCTGAAATTTTGAAAAATGTTAAACAACCTCAAAAGTCATGTCCTAAAAATGTCCGTGCAACACCCTTAACAAAAAGTGCAACAACTTTCGAACAAAGACATCAAGAACAAAAATTTTAAGTGTTTCTGAAACGGGGTGTGTTAAGTAATAGAATAAAGTCAAAAGTATAACCATCAAAAGCCCATTGCAGAATTCCGAGGTAAATAAAGGGAGAAAAAATCGTACAAATGTCCGTGTGTCACACATAAAAATGCCCAAATAAAATTGAAGTGGAAATCTATATAATTAATAGGCTAAGGTTTTTTTTGTGACTTCAACTCCTCCCAGACCAATAGACCGATTTTATCGATTCAGATGTCATTTAATCAGGTTTTGGCTGAAATTGTGCAAACCACTTTTAAAAATTGTGATTTCACTTCAGAGGGTTCCCAACCTTTTAAAACAGAAATAAAATTTTTGTACAAAAATCCGTTATTTTATCGATTTGAAATTAAGTTTGAGAAGAGCTTATGAATTGGACGAATTTGAATTTTTTTCAAAACTAAAAATTTTTAACCAAAATTATCTTTTATGAATTCTCAAATGTCAATTGTCCGAAAAATGCAGTTCCAAAATCAAAAGTTCCACTTTCCGAGCAACAACTCAGTCAAATTTTAACGGTTTTGAAAAAAAATTTTTTTTGGGTTTTTTGGCATTTTTTCATCGGAATATGCTATAAATTGATGTTGTAGGTGTTCTGTAAGTATTTTTAATTAGTTTCTTAATAATTAAAAATTATTAATTTAATTTTTTTTTCTAAAATCTATTGATAATTCGTTTTTATGTAAATTAGTTATGTTTCATAGCTTTAAAAGTTAAGCAGCGATTTTGTTGATCATAAGTTTTAAGCATTCAGATGATGATCTTTTATATCATTATTGAGACTGAATATATCGTTATTGAGGAAAGAGCTGCTTGAATAGAATATCATAAATTAAGCGTCTTTAATGTTGCTAACATTTAATTTTTGTTGAATTGCTCGAATTCGGCAACAGGTTTACTAGTATTAAGTAAAAAAGTATGAAAAGCTCAGTTTCACTGAAAAAACTACATTTTCAAAACTAGCAGAAACGTGCTACTTTTGAAAACATTTAACCCAGTTTGTACGCACATTTAAAAAAAAGCTTTTTAAACGTTCGTTTGATTTTCTAAAATTAACATTTTAAAATCAGGTTTTAAACATTCGTTTGATATTTTAAAATGAACATTTTAAAAAGAGATTTTAATTGCCTCGATTGCCTACACGTAGCAATCACCTTTTACGAAGTTCGAGCTTAGCCAAGTTTGCTAGCGGCCGAGTTTAATACTCATCCGTCCAAGTTTCAACCCCTGACGAAACCAGCAAGAATTTTTTATATTTAAAACACATTTATTTTTCATATATTTTGATATATTGTTTTTATGATTATAAGCGCGAACTTATTTCGAGGGTTTTTTCTGATTAGTGGGTTAATTCGAAACAATTCGAATCAGAATTTAAATTATTTAATTAATACTTTTGATATATACACAGTCAGGATGCTAACCTACGTCCTCCACCTACGTCTTCCACACTTGCTATTAGTAATGATATGTTGACTGTAGCACAACATAAAAAACTGCTCATCTTTAATCGTGTCATAAATTCTTGACAATAACATGATAATTCTTGTAAAACTGTTTTCAGTTAATTTAATATGTTAAAACGTTCATTGCTGTTTATAAAACGTTCCATTTTACTTTTATATTTTGAAACGTGCGTTTTTATTTTTGTGTGGCGTAGAATGTTTTTGAAAATATTCATTTTAGCCTACTTTATCATTGTAAAACGTTCGTTGTTGTTTCTTAAATGTTTCATTTTACTTTTGTTTATTAAAATATGCGTTACCATTTCTGTATGGCGTAGAATGTTTTTGAAAATATTAATTTTACCTTGGTATATCATAGTTAAACGTTCGTTTTTATACCCTAAATCTGTAAGGTCAGGGTATATTAACTTTGTGCAAACGTTTGTAACGCATAGAACGAAGCGAGTCCGGTATAGAAAAGTATATATATTCTTGATCAGCGTCACCACCTGAGCTATCCATGTCCGTCCGTCCGTCTGTATGTTGTCCGTATACACAGGATAAGAAGAAGGAGTTAAGATAATTGGATGAAACTCGGTACACATGGTCACATGAACCCAAGGATCTGCACTATTGAATATTTTTGGAATCCGCCCATGGACACGCCTACCTCCCACACAACCCAAATAGTTTAAAACTGAATAAATAAGCTCATAATTAAGCTACAACAATAAACTTTGGTGTGTAAGCGTTTTGTATCAACATAAAGATGTCTTCAAAAAATGGGTGTCATTCGCTTACGGACACGCCAACCTCCCATACAACCCAAAAATTGAAAACGCAATAAATAAGCCTATGTTTAACCAAAAGAGATAAAATTTTGCAAGCATGTTTTTTTATGACAAAATTAATATGGTTTTGGAAAATGGACGTCATCCGCCTACGGACACACCTACCTCCCACACAACCCATAAAGTTTTAAACTGAACAAATAAGATTATGTTTGTCATAGAGAGATCAAATTTGGTAAGTAGTTATTTTATATCAAAATTAAGGTGTGTTCAAAAATTGGTAATCCGTCCATAAATACGCCCACCTCCCATAGCGAAAGCATAATAAAGGCATAAACTGTGAGCTACAGGAATAAAACTCGGTATGTGTAAATTTTTCTTCAACATTTAAATGCATAAAAAATATAGGCTTCATCCGCCCACGGACACGCCCATTTTCAATTTTATTATTTTTTTTTTTTTTTTGCAAAGTAGGTTAAGGGTATTTCATAGTCGGCCTAGACCGACTTTAGACTTTCTTTAGTTGTTATTGTTGTATCCCACAACATTGCATGTACACTTTGTACACCCGACCTCACACCAATTCCAAAGAACTAACACAATAAATATTATTACCAGATGTCGATATCAAAAATGCAGCGATCTGCATTTCGACACAAATAATAAACAAAAAATATAATACTACGAACGACAACAACCCAATTTGAGTACAGCGACTCAAATTGCCGGCGTTCAAGAAAAGTAAAACATACTAACCTAATTTAAGCGCATATGCTTAAATTACCATAATAAACAAAACCAATGCTTTGTTTTTATTGTCAAGTGGTTCCGACTTAAACGTCGGCGACAACAAAAACAAAGCAAGTGACTGTTTGGGTGCCTCGGCATTGGCTTGCACGGTCAGCAAAGGCCGTTCATTTACCTACCCTAGTTACTGCGCTGCTTGTAAGGTGCATTGCCTGCAACTGCGTAACATGCAAAGTGTACGTGATCGCGTATCACTAAGGGGAAGTAGAACGATATGTAAATTTACATAATGATTTACATTTCGTAAATATATGTAGCCTATGTATTGATTTTGATTGGTTGGTATCGATTTGAATTTCCACTTATTGGAAATTATTGGAATTATTGGAATAAGGAAACGCCCTCGCAAACTGAGGATTTTCCTTTATAAACCACCGACCGGCGTAGAAACGATCGAAGAAAGAAAGATAGTTTTAAGCTTATAATATCTAAACTGGTCGCAGCCTCGCCTAGAAAGCGGGCCTTTTTAGATTAAAATTATAAAATAAAAATCAAATTTTGGTCGCAGCCACGCCTAGACAGCGGGCCATTGTTGATATAAATTAAACAAAATAAAATATAAATCAATCATAATCAACAAAATCAAATCTCCTCGTCAAAGCACGGAGACCATCGGACGTTAAACATAACATTATTTTTAAAATGTTTCATTTTACTTTTGTGTGTTAAAGTATACATTTTCATTTTTGCATGGCGTAGAATGTTTTTAAAATAAACATTTTACTAACCTTACTAACCGTTTTTAAAATGTGCGTTTAACTTTTTTTTTTTTTCTCAGTGTTTATACCAGCAAATCTGAAAGGTTATTTGGATGTTTCTTGCTTTGCTGAGGGCTTTCTACCCAGAGGCGTTGCTAGGGGGGGGAGGCGATCCTTCCCGGGTTTCACAATTTTAGGGGTGACACCATTTCGATTTTTTATTTCTCAAAAAGACTGAAAAAGTGATAAAATACTTTACGGTTAAAAAATGTAATTGCTGTTTCAAAATTTAAAATTATGCTTGCAAGTCAAACAATGAGGAGGAAACATTTCAGAAACGTTTTGAGCTGTAAAATCCGAAAACTTATTGTAACACAACGCAAATGAGTTCATGATAAGTGCTTAAAATTTGGATCAGCTTACGACGAAATTTCAGAAAGTTGTTGAAATTGCTTCCGATGCTACATGGGCACATAAAATGCAACACAAATCTATTTCGAAAGCGCCAAAAATTAGACAGCATTAGAAATGCTCACTTTCATTGTCGATGTTTTATAGTGTGGTGATATGCCAACAATGGAAAATAAAAAGTTAAATCAAAGCTTTTAATATATTTGTTTTCCTTAGCACGAAATATGCATGCACTACGCCGGCGCAGCTACAGTTTTGTATCAATTTTAATCAGTTTTTGAGCACTTGTCTTAATCTAAGTAATAATTAGTCAGCTGTTTTGCTTGTTACCACCTAAAGAGATGGTAACAACATTCATCGTTAACGAGTGGTTGCACAATACCAAAAAGGAGTATAAGTTACCAAAACGTGAATTTCTTCGGTAATAAGATTATTGTTACCGCGACAGAATTGATCAGTTAATAATTAATAAAATCAGATAATCTATACTATTATATAAAAATTAAACTCCAAGATTCGCTTTTTTCATGTATGTCATTCAGGATCTCCGGAACCACTGTACTGATTTGAATGACATTTTCACTAATCGAACAATAAATTATTCTAGACTGTTTTTATATACTCAGAAGTTTAAGTTATTAAAAATCTATTAAGTTTTTGGCCAATATTCTTACTTAAGTTAATATTTTTCATCAAATTAATCGCTTAAGGGGGTCCTCTGGTAATCCGAAATATACATATTTCTATTGCTCAGATACTGAAAAACATTTTCCCAAAAGGATTTTTCAAAATTCGAAATAGTTTAGGAGATACAGGCATTTTTGTGTAGGTATGTTTTCGTCAAAATAACGCATCAGCAAAGTTGTTTATTTGCCTGCAGTCATTAGTTGAAAATTCTGTGGAATTCTTCAAAAATATGTATTGATATTACAAAATATACACACACAGTATGTATACATGCAGTATGTATACATGCATGTTTTGATTTAGGGGTTGAAATGATTTTGAGCCCAGGTGTTCACATGAAAGAAGCAAACGAACGAGATTCAGTTTATTTTCGAACGCTGAAAGCTACGCGTGCGCGATAACTGCTGTTGTAAAATAAAAGAAAAATCGTTTTGTGTTTTTTTTTTTGCTATGGATAAAAAAAGCCACCCAAACGTGCCGCGTAAGTACGCGTATCGAACAAAAAAGAGGCATTTCCGTGGAAACCAGCACTCCCAAGTAGAGGACACCGACTTTGCCAGCACATCGGCCAAAAAATTGAAGAAAACGCAAGACAATGAAGTCATCATCGAAAACAACCTCCAGTTCTGTTTCTTGGAATTTTTTTCATTTTTCCAAACGCTTGCTGCTCTGGTTATCTGCGCCCAATGTAAACAAAAAATTCGATTTGGAAAAACATGTATGCGTGGAGTCGGCTTCAAAGTGAGTCTGCAGTGCCAATGTAAAGCTACACAGTATATTAATTCTTCGCCGGTGGTCGGTAAATCTTTTGTTGTAAATCGCCGGTTGATATATGCCATGAGATTGCTTGGAATAGGGAGAGAAGGTATTAATATGTTCTGCGGATTAATGGACATATGCCAAGGATTGTGCCTTGATGCGTACTATGGCACCTTGAAAAACATGCATGTGTCTGCTAAAGCAGTTTACAAGCAGTGCCTGTTGAATGCGGTTAAAGAAGAGCAGGAACAGCAGAAAGAAAAAAATCCTGACTGTGACTCCTCATTGCTGACCGTTTCAGGGGATGGCACCTGGAAAAAACGGGGATTCTCGTCTCTTTTTGGTGTTACTACGCTCGTCGGTAAACATACCAAAAAAGTGGTTGACTCCGTTGTCAAATCAAGCCTTTGCCAGGCATGCAAAATGTGGGGAAAAAAAATGACTCTGCAGACTTCGAAGAATGGTACGAATCGCACCAGAAAACATGCACAAACAACCACAGTGGGAGTGCGGGCAAGATGGAGGTAGATGCCGTGAAGGAAATGTTTGCCTCATCGATCGAAAAATATGGCATAAAATATGAAAAATATATGGTGGAAAAGGCACTGGCAAACTGACAGACAAAGTCATAAGCGAGCTGACTACTTACTATGGACTTGCTATTCGACGTGATAAGGACTCTGTGGAAAACATGAGAAAAGAAATATGGTCAACATATTATCACAAAAGTTCAAGTGATAGTAATCCACAACATATGTATTGCCCACCTGGTGAGTCCAGCTGGTGCGCCTATCAAAAGTCAGCAGCAGAAGGCTCATTAGCCTCATTTCACCACACGTACGCCCCACTTGATGGAAAGGTTCTGCAAGTAATGAAGCCCATATACGAAGCGTTATCATCCGACGATCTACTCAACCGATGGACTGGAGGTGAAACGCAAAATTGTAACGAATCGTTCAACTCGCTTTTGTGGACCTTTGCGCCGAAACATATCCACTGTGGTGCTACCACAGTCGAAATCGCAAATTTTCTGGCAACCTGCATTTTCAACGAAGGCTTCACAAGTATTTTAAAAATAATGTCAACAATGGGTATTGTCATCGGCCCACAAGCCGAGATGTATGCTGAATCTCGCGACGGAAAACGACTTCAACGCTCAGTGCTAAAAACGTACGCATCATCGAAAGAGGGTCGCACAGCCCGCAGAGCCCAAAAAGCCATGGAAAACTCGTTTTATGAGATGGAGGAAGGCACACTTTATGGGGCTGGAATTGCCGATTAATATTCGTAAGTATTGTATTAAAAAAAAAAGTGTTAATGTCATTTGTGTGCCTCAAAATTGAAGTCAAAACTTTAAACGCGTTTTTCTCGAAACCATGTTTTTCAAAACTTTGCGCACGATAACTCAAACAGTTTTTGACCGATTTTGATATATGATAACATGAAACGACGCAGAATTTACGCCGCTATAGCCCCTACCTCAAACTTGCCGAAAAAATAATGTTTACTATTTTTTTTCTACACTAGACTACAAAAAAAAAGGTCGAAATTCGATTTTTCATTTTCAAAGTGGCGGCTCCCCCCCTAAAAAAATTTCGATTTTTGTTTCCGAGGTAGGGGCTATAGGGACATTCATTCTAAGTAACTGAATATTTTTTTTTTTTTTTTCAGACGATGTTTACTCTTGGAATCGTGCGCAATTTGGACCCACCTTTTTTCCGGAGAACCTCGTTACCAGGCCGAGAACTTTCTGAACGGTCCATAAATTCACTTTTTCAAAATTTTGTATTTTTTTCAATAAATTAAGCTACCCAAATCAAAAAACGGAACTAAAATATCTTTACTCGTTCTCTTTCCACAATATTTTGAAAAAAGGCTAAAATTTGGCATAGATTACCAGAGGACCCCCTTAATTTCCATATGCTGCCTACAACTTAACATTAAGGTGGGTATGATGTATGAGCAAATGAAAGATCTTGCCGTTTCCAACAAAAAAGTCAAATTATAGAAATTCTTATGAGTTTTTCGTTTGTTGCTGTCTCAACGTAATCATTATTTGCAGTGGGAATTTTTCCTGTACAAATAAAAACTGTAGAATTGTTACTCGCTCTCAGTGTTGTCAACTTGGCGGTTTTCCTGATAGATCTAGCAATTTTTGATCATTTAGCTCAGTTTGTTAATCAGTTGTCGAGATTGATTGTTGAATTAAAGTATCATGGATCGATCCTCAGCGGGCGGTTAATTAAATTTTTTTTTTTTAATCTATATTATTATAATTTTATTTTATAAATTATTTAATGTAAAAATTGCATAGTGCAATATTTTTATTTTTTGTCACATACTGTTGCTTGCGATATCATGAACAAAATGTAAGCAAAATACAGCTTTTATCACCCTTTTAGTTATTTTGTATTAAATTTTTTACCTAAGGTACTATAATTCAAATTGTATTCCCAATTTATTAATTTTACGTACGGCTTTGACTTAAAATATGTCTAGTATTTTTAATCGTATAAATTCTAATAAAACTAGTATTGTATATCTTCGACTTGGCCGAAGTTAAAATACCCCCACGGCTTTATTATTTTTATGTCTCTAAAATACATACATATCAAATTGTTTTCCTGCAGCTTATATATAAGCCTATTTATAAAGTTTTCAATTTTGGGGTTGTATGGTAGGTGGGCGTGTTAGTTTGTGTATGACGCCCATTTTTCTAACACACCTCAATTTTGACATAGAATACACGAATACCGAGTTTCCGTCTTGTAACTTTAATATTAGCTTCTTTATAGATTTTTCAATTTTGGGGTTGTATGGGAGGTGGGCTTGTTAGTGGGTGGATGACGCCCATTTTTCTTACACACCTCATCTTTGACACATAATAAACATATGCCGAGTTTCAGTTTTGTATCTTTAATATTAGCCTCTTTATAGAGTTTTCAATTTTGGGGTTATATGGGAGGTAGGCGTGGTTTTCATCCGATTTAGCCCATTCTCAAACTTGATCTTAGTTTTTTAAAAAAAGCTTAAATATCGAATTTCATTACGATAGCTTGAAAATTACGGCTCTAATCGTGTCGACAGACGGAGAGACGGACAGACAGACGGACATGGCTAAATCAACTCAGGTGGTGATGCTGAGCAAGAATATATATACCTTTCCATACCTACCACGCCTCCTTATGGGCGTTACACACGTCGTGACAAAATTAATATACCCCTTACGCAGTAGGCGTGGGGACGGTTTCAGCAGCTTCATGCTCTTGCTGAATAATACGCAATTCTTACTCCTTTGATTCTCCTGAATGATAAGTTGGAATGCAAACTGAATGAACTCTGTCACGAAGATATTGACAAGGAAGAGTTTCTCGTTGAGAGAAAAAAACCATTAAGCACAAAGAAACTGATTCTTGTATGAAAGGTCAGGGTATATTAACTTTGTGCAAACGTTTGTAACGCATAGAGTCCGGTATAGAAAAGTGCATATCGCACACCTTCTTCAAAAGAGACACAACTCAAAATTTTTCAATTTTGACTTTTTAATATAAACCAATTCATAATGCACATATCCATCGACTGTTAAAATTTTGTTTTAATCTGATTGCTCTTTAATTTTTAAAAAATCATTTTGTGTCCCTCTTTTGTATGAAGTTGCTTTGAAAAAGAAATAGTTTTTTGCCTCTCCTGAAAATTTTAAAATTTTGAGTTGTGTCACTTTTGAAGATCGTGTGCGATATATTCTTGAGCAGCGTCCCCTCGTGAGTCGAGGAGTTGAGATAATTGGATGAAACTTTTTACACATGGTCACATGCACCCAAGAATCTGCACTATTGAATATTTTTGGAATCCGCCCACGGACACGCCTACCTCCCATACAACTCAAAAATTGAAAACTGCATAAATAAGCTCATAATTAGCGTACAAAAATAGAATTTGGTATAAATGTGTTTTGTATCAACACAAAGATATCTTCGAAAAATGGGTATCATCTGAAACGGACACGCCCACCTCCCATACAACCCAAAAATTTTAAACTCAATAAATTAGCCTCTGTTTCGGAAGTATGTTTATTATAACAAACCAAAGATGGTTTTGAAAAATTGGCATCATCCGCCCATTAAGGTTATGTTTGTCATAGAGAGATCAAATTTGGTATGTATGTATTTTATTCCGAAACTAAGGTGTATTTAAAAATTGGGAGTTATCCGTCCATGAACACGCCCACCTCCCATAGCGAAAGCACAATGGAAGCATTAACTGTGAGCTACAGGAATAAAATTGGTATGTGTAAATTTTTCATCAACATTTAAATGCATATCAAATATAGGCTTCATCCGCCCACGGACACACCCATTTTCAATAATATTATTTTTTATTGGAAAAGTAGGTTTAGGGTACATTATAAGGAGTGACATAATAAGGAGATGTACTTCCTTGAAATAGCATAAATTTTAAGAAAATAAAAAAAAATAGTAAGGTATATCTTCGACTGGGCCGAAGTAAAAATACCCCCACGGCCGATTCGTAATGGTACATTATCTTAAGTTATAGCTCTTTTTGTATGAGATTTGAAAAAATTTTACTATTTTGATGACGTCTGAAATACATTCATATCAAATTGTTTTCCTAAAAAGTAAAGACAAACCTTTTTATAAAGTTTTCAATTAGGGGTTGCATGGGAGGTGGGCGTGTTCTTGAGTGGTTTATACCAATTTTTCTAACGCGCCTCAGTTTGGATATAAAATACACAAATACCCAATTTCAGGTCTGTACCTTACATGTTAGAGTATTTATAGAGGTTTCACTTTAATAGGTTGTATGGGAGGTGGCTGTAATCAAATGCGGATGACGCCCACTTTTCTTCCACAATTTAGTGTTGATATAAAATACAAACGTATCAAATTTTTTTCCTGTAGCTTAAAGAAAAGTCTTTTTACAGAGTTTTAAATTTTGGGGATGTATGGAAGGTGGGCGTGTTCGTGGGCGGATAAAATAAAAATGCCTATTTTTCTAACACGTCTCAATTTCTATACAAAAATAAAAAATATATAATTTTACTTTTGTAGCTTCGACAGAAGCCTATTTACATAGTTTTCAAAATTAGAGTTGTATGGGAGGTGGGCGTGTTAGCAGGTTGATCACGCCGATTTTTCGAACACACCTCAGTTTTGATATAGATTATACAAGTACCGAGTTTAAATTTTGTAGCTTAAATATTTGCTTCTTTATGAAGTTTTCATTATATGGGTTGTATGGGAGGTAGGCGTGGTTTTCATCCGATTTAGCCCATTCTCGAACTTGATCTTAGTTTTTAAGAAAAAAGCTTAAATATCGAATTTCAGCGCGAAAGCTTCAAAATTACGGCTGTAATCGTGTCCACAGACAGACGGACAGACAGACGGACAGACAGACGGACATGGCTAAATCAACTCAGGTGGTGATGCTGAGCAAGAATATATATACTTTTCTATACCTACCACGCCTCTTTATGGGCGTTACACACGTCGTGACAAAATTAATATACCCCATACGCAGTACGCGTGGGGGTATAATAATAAATTTTCTTTCAAATGCAACTTCTACTGGTAATCGCGGGTAATGATCAAAACAATACATATGAAAATATAAAGCTTTATAACTCAAGAACTACTCAAGCGATTTTTGTAATTCTTTCACTAACATAAAGAAACATAATTAACTTAGTCCATGGAGTCCTTTTTTTATTTAAAACTGCTCTTAAAAGTTATTAAAACTTGAGTTTAAAAAGTGGCCAAAAAAATCAAATCCAAAAAACATTGCTGCATTGAATCGTTATAGTCGATACAAATTGACTGCAACTTGCGACGAACAACAAACGTCAAAAAATAGAACGCATGTCTTCTTATGTAAGTGTAATTTTTGCCTGCAGCACGACAAAGAGAGGATTCGACGACAAATGTTGCAGCCGCAGACTTCAATCTATTTCTAATTTGACAGCCGACAAAAGAGTACTCTGAAGTTTGTTAACGTTTTTGTTTTAATTATATTCAAGCTAGCTGTGCGTTTTTTTTGTGTGAGTCTTGTGATTATTGTTTTGTGTAATATAGTTTGAAAGATTGTTAATAAATTAAATAAAATTCATCAGAAATACAGAAATATAGATTGTTGCTGTTGCATTCATTATAATCAAGTCGTCGAGAACACTGCGACAATTCTCTCTGACTAGTTTTCGTTTTGTCGGTGGACGCAGGTTGCAGTCAATGTGTATCGGCTATTAGATAGGCTGAGGTCACACGGTGCTCGTTTGCTCGGCGTGCAAATATTTTTGTTGTTGCTTCCAATGCGAAACTGTCAAAAACCGATGAGACTGTGAGAGGATGAATACTTTGTAGACATGTACATGACAGCGATCATCGTGCAAACCAGTGTTGCTGGGTTGTGGAATTAACATTTGACAACTTTTAGCAGCTAAAAAGTACTGTTTTTGTGAAAAAGTACTCCCTTCTTACCATAACATTACTATGAAAGAGTTATGTGAAACCCTTTTCTCTGACAGGTTATTTGATTAATTTAACAAAAAATAAAACACAACAAAACTTTCCGGTGGATATAGTTTATAAAAACAATTCTTGCCGCATATTGTTTTGCTAACTCAATTAATTCAATAGCCAATATATCTAAATCAACTTCACTAGAATCCATGTCTTTGTTATTAATTTGCGAAACTTAAAATAATGATTTAATAACCAGCACCGATTACAGGCGACACTTTATACTCGAAGTGTTAAGAAAATTTTTAATTAACATAGTACGAAATAAAGAGGAGGAGAAAAAGTAGTGAATTTTAATGAAATTTCAAAATTTGCTCGCCGTGCATTTTTCTGTCGTGTGACCTACCAACGTGCAAATTGAGAAAAGAGAATAAAAGTGTTCATTTCTCGCCGAGCAAACGAGCACCGTGTGACCTCAGCCCATGTTAGAATAATAAGGTAGGCGCATATTGGAGAGGAAGTGAGCTAGATGTCAAAGTCAGCTGTTCGAATTTAAGTTTTTCTAGTTGTTGTTGCTGGCTTTATTGTTTGACGTTTACAGCACTCACAGCTTTGTAAGTGAAAAATTAGACATTTGAGCAGCCGTGAAAATATGAGCCTACCTTATTATTCTGTCATGACCTCAGCCATACACAACCAGCGCGCTGCAGCGTAAAGCTTTCTCGCTCTTTTCCTCTCCGATTGTGTTTGTTGTTATTGTTTCTTTTACTTAAAACGCTTTAAATAAGGGATGTTTACGTACAAGAGCAGACGCAAGAAGTTGTCTCATTCAGTTCCCAATCAACCATTTAGAAATAGTGCTTGGATTAAGCTTACATGCAATACAAAAAGCAAGCCTTATCCAAGCACGCTTGAAAAACATTTGCCAGGGTAATAAATTTCCAAGTTACTTTGTATAACTATTGCGTAAAATACAAAAAGCAAGTGATGTACAATAATACTTGGAAAGGCTTGCATTAAGTAAGTGTTTTGCAATCATACTTAGATAACGCTGACAACGGTAATAGTTTCACAACTGTTTAAAGTTGTGATGCTCTCATGTATACATATATAAATGTATTTTATTTTAATTTTGTTCGCTCTGCAGCCATAAGGCTTACGGCAAGCTGTTAGAGTGTCCGACTCATATGCGGTGGTTCGCGCGTTCGATCCCTGGGGTAGCAAACACAAAAATTTTTGAAGGCATGCAATTTTTCATATAAATATATGCTTCAATTTTAACAAACAAAAATAAAAAATAAATAAAAATAAAAATGTTCCGGTTGGGAATTGAACCTTGGATGTCCAAATCACAACAAATCAAATAACCAGTGGCTTACCAACTGAGCCACGGAATAAAATTTTTCGCGAGTGCTATTTGCTTTGTTGAATGTAGCACACTTGGAAAAAACTTATTAAAACACTTATATCCAATTGTAAAAACAACACTTGGATTAAGCTTGAAGTAAGGAATATTATTCCAAGGGTTCACTTTCGTTTATCCTACAATTACATGTAAGCGTTCTACAATAGAAAATGAAAGCGTTATCCAAGCTTGAGGCTTTCGCTTGTAAGCTTGTTTAAAGCTTATTCCAAGCTTGTTTGGCCGATTGGGTTGGCGCTCATTCAGCTATGCCATATTTATGCTAAATATGGCTCATTCCACAGAAATGAGGAACGGAAACATGAATTCTAAAATGCATGTATTTGAAGTAATTTTTGGTTTTCGAATTGAAGTGGAATCTTAAGTTAGTCCTGCTGCAAAAATATTTTTAAATTAAATGCTTTTTTATATTATTTTGACAATTTAACTAAACAAACTTCGAGTTGAAAAAAATTTTTAAATATTTTGATTTAATTTAAATTTTGAAATCAGTCATCTTTTGATACAACTTTAAAAAAAATAAGGTTAGTAATATTAAAAAAGATATTAATGTTGTGTTATAATAGTTTGTAATAATGATTGGTTACTGCGTTTTCAAAGTACAAAATATTTAAACTGAGTGTTTTTTCTGTGTCACACCCGTCCCAAAAAAGGCTATAGTTTTCCTAAGAAGCAACATGGGCTTATGATAAGAATGAAACTTTCCTAAAGTAAGGATGTTGATGTTTTACATAAATTTGTTAACTTTTTTCATTCAATAAATTATTTTTATTCTTCATTTCCGTTACAAGAAGTTGGTCACACCCGGAACGGTTTTCAAAATTTTTTCTAATAATGAAATTTTTGCAAGTATATTAATAAATTCTTTGATTAAAACAAGTTTTGTAAATTCATGTATAGCGAAATCATTTGTATAGGTATTAATTTGATCAAAAGTTCATGCGAACAATTTTTTGCAAAAAAATATTTTTTTTTTTTTAAATTAATACATTAATTAAAAACATATTCTTTTGATTTAAGTGTCAAAAATATGTGAAAGTTATTAAACCCATTAAGTTCTTATTTATAATTCCCACATCATTCGCACTCGTCACACACGGGACAATCTTATGTCACACCCGTCCCATTTAAAAGTTTAAAAAGAATGGTTATCGCCATTTTTATACCCAAACCTGAAAGGTCAGGGTATATTAACTTTGTGCAAACGTTTGTAACGCATAGAACGAAGCGAGTCCGGTATAGAAAAGTATATATATTCTTGATCAGCGTCACCACGTCAGTCGAGCTACTATGTCCGTCCGTCCGTCCGCCCGTCTGTGTGTTGTCCGTAAACACAGGATAAGAAGAAGGAGTAGAGATAATTGAATGAAACTTTTTACACATGGTCACATGCACCCAAGGATCTGCACTATTGAATATTTTTGGAATCCGCCCATGGACACGCCTACCTCCCATACAATGCAAAAATTAAAACTGCATAACTCAGCTCATAATTAGCCTACAACAATAAAATTTATTATGTATGTGTTTTATAAAAACACAAAGATGTCTTTGAAAAATAGACGTCATCCGCTCACGGACACGCCCACCTCCCATACAACCCAAAAATTGAAAACGCAATAAATAAGCCTCTGCTTAACCTACAAAGCTAAAATTTGGCACATATATTTTTTATAACAAAACAAAGATGCTTTTGAAAAATGGTCATCATCCGCCCACGGACACGCCTACCTCCCATAAAACGCGAAAATTGAAAACTGCATAACTCAGCTCATAATAAGCCTACTACAATAAAATTTGATATGTATGTGTTCATCCGCTCACGGACACGCCCACCTCCCATACCACCCAAAAATTGAAAACGCAATAAATAAGCCTCTGTTTAACCTACAGAGCTAAAATTTGGTACGTATGTTTTTTATGACAAGACAAAGATGGTTTTGATAAATGGACATCAACCGCCTACGGACACGCCTACCTCTCATACAACCCAAAAAGTTTAAAACTCAATAAAAAAGGTTATGTTTGTCATAGAGAAATTAAATTTGGTATGTATGTATTTTATACCAAAACTAAGGTGTGTTAAGGGGGCGAGGGAGACAAAAGGGGGCGATCTTCACATGGCAACGTGTCTGACTGCCTCAACTTGGCGAGGCCAGCATTATCCATGTCGAAATCGTCTCAAGTCGACTCAAAACCTCCGCGTGGTGTCTCCTGGAAACGTCAAAAACTATCGCCCGATAAACTTTGGCGGCCAATTTGAGCGGCGATGTCTCCTCTAGACAATAAACTTGAGGGGTCTCTTCAAGACCTTAAAAATGGAGTGTGCGTAGGGTTTGAGTCCCAACCACATTATAACTTCCCAATGAAAACAAAATCAGCCTCGGATATGAACCCCCACTACGTTGACGACCACCGCAAACGAAAAACGGATAATGATTTACGGATATGCACCTGGAATGTCCGGACCCTTTATAGGGAAGGTGCCACTGTCCAACTGGCGGAAGCCCTCGAAAAAATTAAGGCTGACATCACCGCCATCCAGGAGATGCGATGGAAAGGACAAGGCTGCTCTAAGAGAGCAGACTGCGATATCTACTACAGCTGCCATGCGGAGAAGCGCGAATTTGGATGCGGATTCGTCGTAAGTCGGAAACTACGCCATCTTGTTTCCCGGTTCACACCTGTGAACGAAAGGCTGGCGACAATCCGCATCAAGGCGAAATTCTTCCACATCAGCCTTATTTGCGCACATGCCCCGACGGAGGAAAAGGACGATGCTGTCAAGGACACCTTCTACGCGAGCTTAGAGGACGTGTATGATCTCTGCCCGGCCCACGACGTAAAAATAGTTCTCGGCGATTTTAATGCGAAGGTCGGAAAAGAAGGCATCTTTGGCTCCACTGTCGGTCAGTTCAGTCTCCACGAGACCACTTCGAATAACGGTCTAAGACTGATCGACTTCGCCGCGGCGCGAAACATGGTAGTTAGTAGCACCAGATTCCAACACCTCGATATCCAAAAGGCAACCTGGCTGTCCCCGGATCAAAAAACGCGAAACCAAATTGATAAGTCGATAAGCTGCTATCACAACGGACCGCCGAGGCCTACTCCGCTCAACTCTCGGTTAAGCTCAACCAACCTTACTCTTGCCTCGACGACGCTGGCGGACTTTGGGCGCATATATCCCACTCCATGCGCACTGCTGCTGAAGAAGTCATTGGTTTTCGGCGCCCGCAACCTCGCAACCAATGGTATGACCAGGAGTGTCGCGACGCGACAGCAGCAAAATACGCCGCATATAAAAAGACGCTGCAGTCAGCTGCAACGCGAGCCATGCACGAAAACTATCGCGATAAGAGGAAGGAAGAGAGATGCCTTTTCAGACGTAAAAAAAGAGAGCAGGAAAAGCGTGAGCGAGAAAAAATTGAGGTGTACCAGGGCAGGAAGGATGCTCGAAAATTCTACCAGCAGGTTAAGCGTCTAACCCAAGGTTTCAAGCCCGGAGCATCCACTTGTAGAGATGAGAATGGTGATCTGGTAACAGACACGCAGTGCGCATTGAGATTATGGAGACAGCATTTTTCCAATCTGCTTGCAGGCGACGATACCAACAATTCCGCCCTTGGAGAATGCAGTCTGACACCACCAATCGACGATGATGGAGTGGAAATTCCACCACCTAGCCATGACGAGGTTAAAGTTGCTATCCAGCGACTCAAAAACAACAAAGCCGCAGGTGCTGACGGCCTGGCTGCTGAATTGTTTAAAACCGGCGGCGGTGAATTGATAAGGTGCATGCATCAACTCATCAGCAAAATATGGCTAGCGGAAAGCATGCCCGACGATTGGAATCTCAGTGTGCTTTGTCCTATACTTAAGAAAGGAGACCCGACAATCTGCGCCAACTACAGAGGTATCAGTCTTATATCCATCGCATATAAGGTTCTTTCGAGCGTATTGTGTGAAAGATTGAAGCCGCATACCAAAACACTGATTGGACCTTATCAGTGTGGCTTTCGTCCTGGCAAGTCCACCATAGACCAGATTTTTACACTACGCCAAATCCTGGAAAAAACCCACGAAAACCAAATCGACACCCATCATCTCTTTGTTGATTACAAAGCTGCGTTCGATAGCCCGATTCGGGATTGCCAGTACGCAACAATGTCTGAGTTCGGTATACCTGCAAAGTTGATTAGGCTCTGCAAGATGACGTTGAGCAATACATGCAGCTCCGTCAAGGTAGGAAATGACCTCTCCGAAACCTTTAATACCGAACGAGGTTTCAGACAAGGCGACCCGCTATCATGCGATCTCTTCAATTTCATAATGGAGGGGATCCTACGAAAGGCAGGTGTACATCGAAATGGCACCATTTTCTATAAAGGTGTCCAGCTCCTTGCGTATGCTGATGATATCGATATTATCGGCAGAACCAAGAGAGATGTAACCGCTGCTTTCGCCGCTATCGAAAAGGAATCAGCCAAAGTGGGTTTGACGGTGAACGAGGGCAAAACAAAGTATATGCTGTCTGCAAATAGGGAAGTGCGGCGTCTAGGCTCCCATGTTACAGCAGGCAAATATAACTTTGAAGTTGTCAAGGAGTTTACTTACCTTGGCACCGCCGTAAACAGCAACAACAATGTCAGCCTGGAGATAAAGCGAAGAACAACAATTGCTAATAGGTGCTACTACGGGCTAAGTAAGCAATTAGGTTCCAGAGCCCTCTCTCGATCGACAAAACTAACACTCTACAAGACGCTCATCATACCTGTGCTTCTCTATGGCGCTGAAGCATGGGTGGTATCGCAAGCAGATGCAGCCGCTCTTGGGGTGTTCGAGAGGAAAGTTCTTCGCAAAATCTTTGGTCCTATTCGAGTTGGCGACGACTATCGCATTCGAATGAACCACGAACTGTACGAGCTCTACGACGACATTGACATAGTCCAGCGTATAACAATTCAGCGACTACGTTGGCTGGGTCATGTCTTTCGTATGGATGAAGAAGCTCCAGCGAAAAAGGTGTTTGAGGCGAAAGCCGAGGGTCGACGACGAAGAGGAAGGCCATGCCTCCGATGGATTGACCAGGCCGAGGAAGCCCTTACCGCGCTTGGTGAAAGAGATTGGAGACGGCGCGCGCGAAGCAGAGACGCCTGGCGAGACCTGATGAAGTCGGCCGTAACCCGTCAACGGGTTGTCATGGCCACCTAAGTAAGTAAGTAAGTAAGGTGTGTTAAAAAATTGGGAGTAATCCGTCCATGAACACACCCACCTCCCATAGCGAAAGCACAATAAAGGCATTAACTGTGAGCTACAGGAATAAAACTTGGCATGTGTAAATTTTTCACCAACATTTAAATGCATATAAAATATAGGCTTCATCCGCCCACGGAGACTCCCATTTACAATAAAACTTTTTTGATTTTGAAAAGTGGGTTTAGGGTATTTCATAGTCGGCCTAGACCGACTTTAGACTTTCTTTACTTGTTTATTCATGCGTTTGGTTTGTATTAATTTTTAACCAAAGTAGTTTATTTTACATTTGGTTACTAACGAAATTCGATAGGGCTAAGACGATAGGTTTTTTTAGTTGAAGCTTAATTTATAAGTAGTAATTTAATCAGGAACCGTACCGGTTATGGCTTTTTTTCGAAAAATTCACACATTAACTGTTATATTTTAACTTTTTTTTTTCAGACAAAGGTACAAGTTATTTTGTGCCTTTTTTTCGGGCTAACATAACAGTTACTTTTGACTTTTATTTTATCAGTAAAAAATAACAGTTATTTTCTGCCTTTTATTTTTTCAGTCAAAACTATCAGGCAATTTGTATTTTTTCAAAGGCCACTTTACCGTCTATAAAACTATTGATAGCATGTGTAAAATATGCGCACCGATAACATGAAAATAAAGTAATGAATCCTAATATTTTTTACCGAAAAAATAAGTCACAAAATAACTGTTATTTTTAACCGATAAAAAAGAAGAAAAAAGTAACCGTTATTTTTGCCCGAAAAAATAAAAGGCACTAAATATCAGTTATCTTTTAACTTTTATAAAATCAGTCAACAATTTTAAAGGCACATTCTTACTGGGCCTGCAGTGGGTGCAATAGCTTTTATTCCCAGGATTCCAATGATATCTTCAGATTTACCATTTCAATTTAAAAGGGTAAATTTTCCTGTAAGAGTATGTTTTGACATGACTATAAACAAAGCACAGGGACAGTTATTCAATGTTGTTGGTGTTGACTTGCGTAATGATGTGTTCTCGCATGGGTAATTGTACGTTGGACATCCACGTATTGGAAATTCTTCAAACCAATTCATATTACATACTTCGAAACGATGAATGTTTTACCAAAAACGTAGTTTATTCATTGAAGTTCATTATCTTATTGGATTGAAGTTCCAGATTCTTATTGGATTGCATGCGATGTCTTTCGATGATTTTCACTTAGCTTCACGCAAAAAAAAAAAACTATTAATGCTGTTATGACACTAAGGCCCGTTAACTGATCTCCGCAGTTAAAATTCCTTAATCTCAGATTTCATAAACAGAGTTTAAATTTTAAACTCAATTAAAATTATTTTCGTAACTTATCTCATTTTTATCAGCAGTTTACTTAAACTCTGTTTAAAAATTTAAACTGAGATTAAAAAACATATTTGAGCGGCACTGTAGTAAAAATTCTACAACTTTGACGTTGAATATCAAAATAATTCAAATATTTTTGATAAAATAATGCAAATTGTCAGTTTCATTAAAATATTTTTTTTTCAAATCTTGAAATATGTTTCTTTTTTTGTTTATTGTTTTGAATTTTTTGAAGTATGATTTTTTTACTTTTTATTTTTTGTTTATTATTGAGAATTTTTCCGATGTTCTCAGAGAATTAACAACAATAAACCTAGAATTTCTGTTTAAATTTAAACTTCCCTCACCATGTTAAACTTAGATTTTTTGAGATGAGGTATCGGCGTCAAAATTTAAACTGAGGTTAAGGAATTTTAAACTTTGTTTAAGCTAAACTCTGTTTAAAATTGAGATCAGTTAACGGGCCTAATGCTTTTATAACACACTATTTGTAAATAAAAAAAGGAAAGAACAACTCTTAAGTTGGTCTAGCCCGATTATCCTAAAACCTCCTTCTCCGAAAACGAACACAATCATATTTATTGAAGTTTGGACAGGACAACGTCTGTCGGGTCTGCTAGTTATATTATAAAAGCCTTATGCTGAAATCGCAATACTGCGTTAGGTCGGTCGTGCGCCGATCGTACTTTATATCGACGTTACATAAACTTTACGAGATGAGCTGTCAGAACGCACGACCTAAAACTTTACAAAACTCAATGTTGCGCTGACAGATCGTGCGTCTGTAATTTTGGTGATGCCAATCAAAGCAGCTATACAAAAATGCCCACAAAAATGCCCACAAAAAGTTGTCTTGCCTGTTTCGCCAACGCATATTTATACAAAGATAATTTGAAGAGAAATCATACAAATAGATTAAATTTTTCAAAATTTTCATTTGATTACTTAAATAGCATGAGTAATTAAAAAACATTATATAAAACATCAATTCCAGCGATAACAATGGTTTACAAATAACGAAAAGTTGTTTGTACTTTGAATGCCACTATCCTTTTCTCATGTGAAATCGGTCGCTAATTCCGAAAAAAAAATTCTTTTTTTTTTTCTGTCACTCCGTTTTCGAGATATTGCCCACTGTAGGGTTTTCAACGAAAAAAAAAGTTGGTTCCATTTAATTGCATATATCTCCAGAACCAACAACAGTAACCAAACAAATGATATATCAAATAAAAGCTAATAAAATTTCTAACAAACAATGCAGACACCATTTTTTGGTCGAGTTGTTAGTTTTGGTAGAATAAATTCAAATTTCGGGGATTTTTTTTATTGTTCAGAAAAATTTCCAAAAAAAGACAAAATAGTTGCAAATTTCGTTACGAAACCAAAATATTTTATTACTTTTGATATTTTTTACTAAAAGCCCTTATTTTTCCAAAAAAAATAAGCTAATGTTGAAGAAAATCTATTGAGAAATGAAAAAGTTGTGTTTAATGGAACGAAATCACCCAAATTGTGTGATTATCAATTTATGCATTTGGACTTATTTTATTGCCATAAAAAAAAAAAATGAGAACTAAAGGTTGTTGTAATAAAATCATATATTCTTCATTTTTATTGTTCTTTTAATAATTTACATTATTTTTACATTATTTAAATTGTATATAATTATTTTTAATAATTTTTATTGTTGTATTAAATCATTTATATTGTTATTTACATTGTAAATAATTTTTATTTATCATTCAGAAATTCAAAATGATAAGAATTCTTGTTATGTCGTTTATTGAATTCGGGATCGGTTTCTCTGATGAGAAACCAACAATAGTCGCCCATCATTCCTTCGTCCCAAAATCCTTGGTACCGATTCTCAATTGCTTTCATCTGTTGGTGGAATCTTTCCCCATGCTCGTCGCTCTCGTCACCGAGATTCTTCGGAAAAAAATTCAAAGAGGAGTGCAGAAAGTGAATTTTCAGAGACATATTTACGCCCATTTTTTTATAGTTCTTGAGCAACTCGTTGACTATTTTCTCGTAAGATTCACTTTAATTGTTCCCGAGGAAGCTAGAAACAGTCGTCCTAAAAGAATCCCACGCCGCTGCCTCAACTGGTGACAATAGTTCTGCGAATTGAAGATCGCTTAACACCTTTTTATTTGCGATCCAACGAAGACACCTTCTTTTATCTTGGCATCAGAAAGATTTGGAAAAATCGTTTTCAAATATGTGAATGCTTTCTTTGTCTATCGCCTTGACAAAGTTTTTCATAAGTCCAAGTTTGATGTGCAGCGGTGGGAGAATTATGTTTTCCTTTTTGACGAGTGGAACGTTTTTGACGCTGCTCTCTCCAACTTTCGACTCAATTCTTTCTGGCCAGTCCTTTTTGTAATAGTGGTTTACCAACGACGTGGTGTACTAACGACTTTGATATCAGAACATATTTTCCAGTCGTGTTATTCATATTTAATACTGCCATCAATAAACAAACGCCACTCTTTGGGAATGTACGGCTGACCAAAGGTATTAAATAAGCCAGGAATGTCTACGCAATAGCAGATATTGTCATTCTTTGTAAAGTGTATAGCAAACGGTTTTTCACGATTTCTGAAGTATGTCACCTTAACATTGGGTCTCAAAAAGTTGAATTGTTGCATACGAGAAGATTCCACCAACAGATGAAAGCAATTGAGAATCGGTACCAAGGATTTTGGGACGAAGGAATGATGGGCGACTATTGTTGGTTTCTCATCAGAGAAACCGATCCCGAATTAAATAAACGACATAACAAGAATTCTAATCATTTTGAATTTCTGAATGATAAATAAAAATTATTTACAATGTAAATAACAATATAAATGATTTAATGCAACAATAAAAATTATTAATAATAATTATATACAATTTAAATAATGTAAAAATAATGTAAATTATTAATTGAACAATAAAAATGAAGAATATATGATATTATTACAACAACCTTTAGTTCTCATTTTTTTTTTTTGTATGGCAATAAAATAAGTCCAAATGCATAACTTGATAATCACACAATTTGGGTGATTTCGTTCCATTAAACACAACTTTTTCATTTCTCAATAGATTTTCTTCAACAATAGCTTAATTTTTTTGAAAAAATAAGGGCTTTTAGTAAAAAATATCAAAAGTAATAAAATATTTTGATTTCTTAACGAAATTTGCAACTATTTTGGGTTTTTTTGGAAATTTTTCTGAAAAATAAAAAAAATCCCCGAAATTTGAATTTATTCCGCCAAAACTAACAACTCGACCAAAAAATGGTGTCTGCATTGTTTGTTAGAAATTTTATTAGCTTTTATTTGATATATCATTTGTTTGATTTCTGTTGTTGGTTCTGGAGATATATGCAATTAAGTGGAACCAACTTTTTTTTCGTTGAAAACCCTACAGTGGGCAATATCTCGAAAACGGAGTGACAGAAAAAAACAAATAATTTTTTTTCGGAATTAGCGACCGATTTCACATGAGAAAAGGATAGTGGCATTCAAAGTACATATTGGCTGTAAACCAGTGTAATTAAAGAAATCCCACGAAAATCTATCTTTGCCAGTGAAACCATAAAACACCCACATTTTAAGCGCTTTCAATGAAAATGCAACTCTGCTCTATGAAGAAATGTCAAACGCATGACCGAGTAGAACATTTTTCTACTTATCTCGTTAGATCGTACTTTGGTCGTATTTTATCTCTTCTTCTTGTTTTACGATATAAAGTACAACCAACGCTTGAGGTCGAATTTAGATTTGCACCATAAGAACACGTTGATCTCTACTCGAGCTGTCAACGTACGACCGACCTAACGCAGTATTGCGATTTAGCCATTAAAATGCTTTTTTAATTTTTTTTAAAATTTGCTTGAGAGCGAGAAGTATCTAGAAGGCTTAACTTATTTCCCAATTTATTTGCACATCTTAAGACTTTTGGTTCCGTTTTTAAGTTATAGACCCTGAAAGTTGGTCAACTTATTTCCCTTTTCATTTGGACATGCAATGATTTTTTTTTAATTTTTTTTTTTTTGTATTTTAGGTTGTTTTATTTTAACCGGAACGAGTGTGGGCGTTGACAAAAGAACAAACAAAAGAATATTCACAAACACATTGAAACTATTGATTGCATGAGTGTGATGCTTGTTCGTGTTTATTTTTATTTGGTAACCCAGTGTGCCATACGGATCCGTTTCGAATTCGAAACGGACTCACTTCTTCGTACATTTTTTCCGAAACGGATTGCGTTCCGGACCCGTTACGGGTCAATTTTCGTATGAAATTCCTCTCAAAAATTCAAATCGTTTTTACCGTTTCCCCGGATCCGTTTCGTACTCGTTTTTTTAATAATGCGAGTTCGCGACGGACTCGTTTTTTTAAATAATATAAATCCGCGACGGAACCTTTTTTTAAATAATGCGACATGCACTTATTTGTTATTTATTATTTTATTATTAAAATATATACATATAATAAAATAGTACTGTACACTTCAACACACAACCGATTTGTTCAAAGGCACGCGACAAACAAAACAAATTGAAAAAAAGCCTGACTGATGAGAAAGAAGAAACAAAAAAAAAAAAAGAACAGGAAAAATTCAACCTTTTTCTCTCCTTATTATAGACATGAGTCAGTTTGTTCGAATTTTTTTTTTGTTTTTCAATAACCAAGCAACTTTTTGCTTGAATCTATTCAAAACTTGCTATATTAATTTATAATAACTAAGCAAATTTTTGCAGACAATTTTGCTTTTCCTGAAGACAATTACTTTATAATAACTTAGCAAAGTTTGGCTAGAATCAAATCAAATTTGCTTTTTGAATTTATAATAAGTAAGCAAATTGTTGCTAAAATTTATCCAAATTTTGCTTTTTTCAAATTATATGAGAAGTAATTTAAATTTATAAAACGTTTTCTAAAATCAAACCGAGATGATTGATTAATGTTAACGTTCTAAATATTATTTCAAAACATAAAAAACCGATTCCGCTTTGACGAACTAGTAACGGGCTCGAAACGGGTCCATCAAAACATAAAAAAATTCCGCGTCGACGGACTCGTAACAGATTCGGAACGTGTCCGTCAAAACATAAAAAAAAGATTCCTCGTCGACGGACTCGTAACGGGTTCGAAACGGGTCCGTCAAAACATACAAAAAAAGATTCTGCGTCGACGGACTCGTAACTGGTTCGAAACGAGTCCTTCAGAACATAAAAAAACGATTCCGCGTCGATGGACTCGTAACGGGTTCGAAACGGATCCCTCAGAACATGAAAAAACGATTCCTCGTCGATGGACTCGTAACGGGTTCGAAACGGATCCGTCGAAATATAAAAAAAACAAATTCCGCTCTGACGGACTCGTAACGGGTTCGAAACGGATCCGCATCCGTTTTTGTGCACATTGGGAAGTGAGGGGAGAAGAAATCTTCTGCAAGTAGCTGCTTTTAATGAAAACTGAAATAAGCAAAACATAAACAATTCAGTACATTTACTTTTAAATGTTGATTGATGTGGTCAATACTAATTATAAGTACTAATTTTTAGCTTTACACTAATACTAATTATTATTTGCGAAACAATATAAAGCGCCGGTCAACATTATTTTATCGTGTGTGGTAATTTTTTTAAAATGAGTTGTTTATTAAAAAAGTTCAAGTGTAAAAGAATTGAAAATAATTATGGAAGCAGATGAAGACAAAGGTCAGTCAACTTAGAAACTTGAGACATATATAAGCTAATTAAACTAAAATGACTCCATTTTCGAAATTGTTGTTAAAAGCATATTCGTAATGAAAGAGGTTTATTTAATATAATTTTTAGGATTTTTTCAGTTAGCATATCTCCCGCACTATGTTTAGTATGTTTTGTGGTTTTACGGGAGATATTTATTACGAAATGTATTTAAGTTTCAGACTATCTGATAAATCAAACAACTTTTTATACTCAGCAACTTTGCCTCAGCTGGGAGTCGAACCCACGTCTCCAAGCGCTTGTTTTTTATTATGAAGCAAATAAAGCAGCTATAAAATTACAACTGTGATAGGCTAGTGGTCAGTCTTATGCTACCAGGTACAAATTTGCTGTGCTCCAGTATAACACACATCGAGCACATTATACATTACAAAAAATATTTGTAATTCCAGTCAGACCACAAGAATAAAAGCAATAGAATTAGGTAGACTCAAAAAAGTATCTGCATCCAAACGGAAAAGTTGCAGTGAAGAGATCGCAGGTATCAACATGAAAAATTGAAAAACACACACAGGACCGGATGGGGACTACGGTCCACAAGCTAATATTCCAGATATGGACGTCATTAAACTTGAACAAGAATCACAAAAGCTTCTTGACAAGTTAAAATTACAAAGCCAAAAGAGAAATGAAATAGAGCGATCAACAGTTGGTAAATCCAGAGACCCAAAATAACAGTTATTTATTTTTTTTAGGTCGAAACAGTTGCTTCATAACAAAAATGCACGAAATAATGTTAAAATATGCATGGAAAAATGCTCAACAAATTCTAAATAATATGGGAATTTTGATGTGTTTTCCATTGAAAAACCCTTCGAGACTAGTCATTTGTGAATTTTCACAATTCAATGTCTATTCAAACTCAAATTGGGTAGTGTTCTCATTCTCATTCTCAACTCATTCTGTGTTGAGTTACTTAATATTGCGAATAGTGCTGCCACTCAATGCATTTTCTAAGTAGCAAAATATATATACGTATCAGTTATTTGGTACAATTCAGTTTATTCTTAAGGTGAAAACAGTCACGCACTGTTAAATAGAAATCAAAATTCATGAAAATGTTTAAAAGATAACAGTGAAAAATTAGCATAGCATAGCATGGCATAGCGTTCTATAGAATTTAGATTTCCATTGTTTGAAAAATTGCGTTATTTACTCGCTGAGCTGGAATTTAATTTATTATTTGTTTTTCAAAAAAATAAACCACTATAATTTGTGGAAAATAATAATAATAAAAAATTAAATAGAACAATTTTCTCCATGCTATCGCATGTCACGCAATGCGGTATTGTTTTCGGCTTTATTCTTATGGCAACGCTAATTGCGAATAAAAACTATCGATTGTGCCAACAGATAAACTTCTAAATATCTGTTCAGACGGTATGAAACATGTTTCGGCAACGCGTAGTTTGTCAAAAATGTTCTTTACTTTTCTCAAAAAAGTCCTTCTTTGTTTTAAAAAGTAATATTAAGCAATTAAACGTTGAAACTGAAGAGAGATTGTCAAAAAATGCTCAAATTACTAAAAAATGCATGCAACCCCGAAAAACCGCGAAATATGCAAAAATGCATGCAATATGCAAATGCATATTTTTTCGAGCCCTAGTTATAACCGAGAAAAATTTTTTTACGTTGCTCATAACTTTTATTTTAAAAATTTTTTTTTTTACGTTGCCTGGTAAGAGTTATTGTAGAGAAATACATTTTTACGTTATATCTTATATATAAAAATTTCGCGTCACGGTGTTAGTAGTATAAATTAGTAGGTATAATACAGGCATTCTGGGTCACGGAGCCGGAGCGGTGTGAGTCATCGTCTGTCTGTCCGTCCGTCCGTCCGTCCGTCTGTCCGTCTGTCCGTCCGTCTGTCAAGGTTAGCAGGCGTCCGCCAAGGTTGACGGCACGTCTGTCAAGGTTAGCAGGCGTCCGCCAAGGTTGACGGCAGTCCCCCGCCCCGTCCCCCGTCCCGGGTCCCAGTTTTTTGCGGGTTTTTTGATAAGCAGGCGTCCGCCAAGGTTGCCGGCAGTTAAAATTTCTTAGTTGACGTCAGTTTTTGTGGTTTTTTGATAAGCAGTTGCATAATACAATGTATAAAACTTTTTCGATAAGTAGTTGTATAAAAAGTTTCTGTTTTATCAATGCTTGAGAAAATAAAAAATAAAAAAGAAAAAAACAGTTGTGAAATATTTTTTACAATAAATTTTATTATACATTTAGAATACATATATGTATGTACATGTTAATAGCTTATCATTAATAGGAAGTCCATCGTGGTTCTTTGAAGATAGCTGCATATAAATTATAGACTTTTCTTGTAGTTTGATATCGTGACCACAAAGTTGCGCAATTACAAATGTCATACATTTCCTTATCTGAATTTTCTTGTGGTTTTGATAAGCAGTTGAATATAGTATATAATTTTTAACAATTTCATATAAAATGGGGGGAATTAACACAAGTGCAATCAGTGCTCTATAAATCAAACACAGAATAAACAACTAATAAAAATGGGTTCATTTAAATGTGATCAGTGCGAGTTAACCTTTAACAAAAAGTTTAATCTAAACCGTCACGTGAGAGTTAAACATCAAAGTGAATATTCACAACGTTTTCAATGTGATATTTGTAAAAAAACATATTCGCGCAATGATGATTTGAGAACACATCAAAGAAATAAGCATGGACTATCTTCTTCTACATTAACTACATCAACATCAACTATCTCAACATCAACAACAACATCAACATCAACATCAACTACATCTTCAACAACATCAAAAAATGTTCCAAATCTTCAAACGATTGTGGCAAATACAATTCCAAATGTCTATTGCAACGCATGCAAGAAAGATATAATTTTAAAGAATTGGTCTTATCATATCAGGACTAACGCTCATAAAAAGAATAGCGGTGAAATAGTAAACGAGCATTTAACTAGAATTTCATCTGTATTTAATGAACGTATAGAATCATTTATATACAAAAATATCAATGAGGGTTTATTGAATGCTGAAGTGTTTCTAGATAACGCTAAAGAAATTGTTATACAAACTCTTCAAGATATGTTGCAGAAACACACCAACATTAAATTCAATATAGAATTGTTTTGTGAATATGTGAAAATGTGTGAAAATGAGATGACAATTGATGTAAAATCTCATCAAACAAAAATGGTGATGATTCAACAATCAACAGACTTGAATAACATTTTTGATGAAAAACGAAACAATTTAATAACAAAAATGTCAGAGTTTCAAGAACGTGACAGCGGTTGGAGTCTCATCAGAATTTTACACTTGGAGATTAATATTAATCAATACAAGCCAATAAAAGGTTCTCAATATATTCGATTGCCGAAAAATTTATTAGAGAAACATGCTTGTATAAATCTACAAAACAACGATGAATATTGTTTTAAATGGGCAATGATATCAGCCTTGCATCCTATCAGTACTAACCCAAAAAGATGTTCGAGTTATAACATAGAAAATATAGAATCCTCTATAATACATTTAGAGAATGGTAAAAGTCTCAACTTTGAAGGGCTTATTTTTCCGTTGAGAGTCAAAGATGTAAAAATTTTCGAGGAAAATAATCTGGAAATAAGCATCAATGTCTTTGGATATGATGAAGAGCTCAAGAGTATAGTTGGACCATACTATTTCACGAGTAAGGAAAAGAGTACACACATAAATCTACTTCTGCTCCAGGAAATTGATAAATTTCATTATGTTTGGATCAAGAACATTTCAAGGTAAATATTTTATTAATATCATGTATATAATATTGAGAGTATTGTTAATAAATTGTTTTGTTTTTTTATTTTCAGACTTTTGCGAAATCAAGTGACAAAGGAGCACGCTCAAATGTTTTTATGCAATACTTGTCTACAGAATTTTAGATCCAGCTACAAATTACAACGACACAAACAAGAATGTAGCAGAATCGTAACAAAAGTTCCGGACGAAGAAAATAGTAAGGTTTCATTTAAAAATTTTAAACATAAGTTAGACATTCCTTTTGTAGTATATGCAGATTTTGAATGTTTTCTAACACCAGAAAACACTCAAAACTCAGGTTCAATAAGAACAGTTCAAAGTCACATTCCACATGCATATAGTTATTATATTAAGTGTAGTTTTAATAATTCTTTAGATAAGTTTAGAATGTATACAGGTGAAGATGCACCTATTAATTTTATTACAAGTTTAGTTAACGATGCTAAGGAAATTTATAATAATTACTTAAGTAAAGTTAAACCAATGAATTTCCTCACACCATTAGAGTTAGATATTCAAAATAAGAGCACTAACTGCCATATTTGTGAAAAACCTTTTGAAGACGATGAGTATAGAGTAGCAGATCATTGTCATTTAACCGGAAAATATCGCGGACCGGCTCATAATGATTGTAATTTAAATTTTAAAATTCCTAAATTCATTCCAATCTTGTTCCACAATCTTTCTTCATATGATTGTCACTTATTTGTTAAAGAACTTTCAACGATTCCTGGTAGAATAAACGTAGTACCAATAAATAAGGAAATACATGTTTCCATTTCTAAACATATACATTTCGATGATGGTGATAGTGTTGAACTAAGGTTTTTAGATTCCTTCAGATTTATGGCTTCCAGTCTATCAAACTTAGTCAATAATTTATCAAACAAAGATTTTTATATTTTACGGTCTACGTTTAACGATGATGTTGAATTCAATCTCTTGAAGCAAAAAGGTATATTTCCTTATGATTATTTTGATTCAAAGGAACGACTTCAAGAGGAATGTTTACCGCCAAGGGAAAAGTTCTTTAATAAATTAACCAATGAAGAATGTAGTGTTGCTGACTATGAACATGCACAAAAAGTATGGACAACTTTTAATTGTACAACACTACATGATTTCTTAGAACTTTACCTTAAAACAGATGTTCTACTGCTTACTGATGTTTTCGAAAATTTTAGAAAAGTTTGTAAATCAATTTACAATCTTGATCCTTGTCAATATTATACAGCTCCCGGATTATCTTGGGGAGCAATGTTAAAGTATACTAAAATTGAATTAGATCTGCTAACAGATATTGATATGATTAAATTCATTCAAAAAGGAATAAGGGGAGGTATTGTACAATGTTCCAATAGATATGTTAAGGCAAAAAATAAATATATGAATGATTTTGATGTTACAAAACCCTCAAATTTTCTCATGTATTTAGATGCCAATAATTTGTATGGTTGGGCAATGTCTCAATATTTACCTGAAGGAAAATTTGAATGGCTTGATGACGTATCAACATTTCAGTTACATGAGCATGCTAATGATTCTGATGAAGGATATATTTTAGAAGTTGATTTAGAGATTTCTTGTGCAAAGCATGATAAATATAATGACTTACCGTTTTGTTCAGAAAATAAAAAAAGTCCGATTGGTAAACATCAAAAACTTATAATCGATTTGAATAATAAATCAAATTATATCATTCATTATGTAAACTTACAACAATGCTTACAAAATGGAATAAAACTTAAAAAAATTCATAGAATATTAAAATTTAAACAATCACCATGGTTAAAAAAATATATTGATTTAAATACTTTACATAGAACGCAAGCTAAAAATGATTTTGAAAAGAACTTTTTCAAGTTATTAAATAATGCTGTCTATGGTAAGACTATGAAGAATGTAGATAAGAGGAAAGATGTTAAAATTGTTTGCGAGTGGGAAAGTAGAGGGAAAAGATTGGGAGCTAGAAGCTTAATTGCTAAACCAAATTTTCATAGCTCTACAAGATTTTCTGAAAATATGGTAGCAATACAACTTAATAGAATACATACCCTATATGATAAACCAATTTATATAGGGTTTGTAGTTCTTGAACTCTCTAAATGGAAAATGTATGATTTTCATTATGATTACATGCTTCCAAAATTTAGAGAGAACTTAAGTTTATGCTATATGGATACTGACTCTTTCATCTATTCAATTAAGACTGAAGACTTCTATAATGATATTAAACCAGACATTAATTTAAAATTTGACACATCCGACTACAAACCCAACAATCCCTTTGGGATAGAACAACAAAATAAAAAGGTGTTAGGTTTCATGAAAGATGAAAATAATGGAAAAATAATGAGGGAATTCATTGGTTTAAGGTCAAAAATGTATTCTATTAGTGTTGAGGGCGATAATGATATCAAAAAAGCTAAAGGGGCAAAAAAATCAGCTTTGATGTCTCTCAGCATTGATGACTATAGAAAATGTTTATTTGATAAGAAAATTTATTATGATAAAATGTTAACTTTTAGATCTAAGATTCACAAGATTTATACACAAGAAATTGAAAAAATTGTATTAAGTTATTTTGATGATAAACGTTATATATTAGAAAATGGTGTTAATACCCTTGCATGGGGACACCATCGATTATTAAATAAAAATGTATTAAGAGGCTGAAAACTAAAAATAAATAGGAAAAAAAAAAAAAAAAATAACAATTAATTGAAATAAAAAATTTTATGTATAAAATTAAGATAAATCTTTTATTTTTTTGTATAAGCATAAAGTGAACATACTATGTAATATTATATTTTTGAAATAAAAATTTTAAACACAATTGACCACAAATAACTGTATTGTATTTTTGTTTTTGTTTATAGTTGTAATATATAGGTGGTTTTAAGTAATTGATGACCTCTTTCGGTGGTTGCAAGTTTCCAAAGCTATCAAAATATTCCTTATAGTTTTTATTTTTATAGTAAGCTACCCAATGAGTACCGGGACCGTTAACATCATCCAAGTTAAGTATACCACATTCTTGAGCATAAGGTTTTTTCGGTAAAGAATCTCTCATAAAAATTCCTCTAAAATGTTCAAGACATTTACAATATTTTATTAAATCGACATCGGTTAATGGTCTTTTGGGTAGCTTTTTCAAAAATTTTTTGGATAAGGATGTAAAAACAAACCATAACCTTGTTTATATGGTTTGAGATATAGGCCTTTACCCATAGCTATCGACTCCATATATCTATTGTGGCGAGTAGCTTCAGATAATTGTTCCTTCCCATTTTTTATATCATTCAAGACTTTTGCAACGGCTGATCCTCCAGAAGCTATACCACCAAGAGCACCTAGTGCTGTTAAAATGGGTATTAATGGTAAGACTCCACCAATTTTTGGAACTGGGATTACTCGCGGTATGTTGACTTGAGA
The DNA here is from genome assembly GCA_958299015.1 of Tetanocera ferruginea. Taxonomy (NCBI): domain Eukaryota; kingdom Metazoa; phylum Arthropoda; class Insecta; order Diptera; family Sciomyzidae; genus Tetanocera; species Tetanocera ferruginea. Next base: position 98,741,969 of record OY282641.1, on the reverse strand, counting down.
TTTTTTGTGTTTAAAACTTGATTGTACAGCTTTATGGGCTATTCTATATGCATCATTGAATGAATTTGGTTTCTTCTTTATTAACATTTTAACACCCTTTTTAACTGCTAACGAAAAGAGCTTATTTCCATTCACTCTAGGTTTTTTGTACTTTTTGCGCTTAGACTGCCTTCTTTTCGATTTACTTTTTTCCTTATTTCTCTTAATACCCATTCCAAATTTCACTTTTGCTTTCATCGCATTTGTAACGAGCCAAGCGTTGGCACGTTCCTTCAAATCACTATCTTTGGATGTAACTCTTTGCCAAGCTTTTTCAGATACAATTTTATCAGCCTGATGTCGTGTGTTTATATCTTTTGATTGTGAATATGCAATATCGTGTTCTCTACAAGCAGCATCCAATGGATTAATGCCTTTATCACCTCTTTCCAAACGTTTTTGAAGTTTTGTTCCTGGTCCACAAAATTGATATCCTGGTAAATGAAGTTCAACTGGTAATGAATTTATTAAGTTGTTTATGAAACCATATCCTCTTTTCAACTGTTTCTGATGTGCACTATCCTTGTATATTATACCCATTTTCAAAATAAAATTAACATTTTGGTTGTGAGTTTAAAAGGAGAATGATGATTTTAGTATATAAATGATTGATTTATATACCAATTAATATAGTAATCAAAATGCGATTAATTAAACAACGTATTCAGCTTAATGTTAATAATGCTGACTTTTTAAGTAATGATAAAAAAAACAAAATTGTTCACAGTCCTCTTTTACCAAATTCAATACGTGCTTTATTGGTCGGACCATCAAATTGTGGTAAAACTAACGTTATGATTAGTCTAATTGTAAATCCAAATGGTTTAAAGTTTAAAAACATATACATATATTCAAAATCTTTATATCAACCAAAATATGAATATTTGAAGAAACTGATTGCACCGATAAAAGGAATAAATCTCTACACTTTCTCAGAAAACGAAGATGTTATAAGTCCAGGTAAAGCTAAATCAAATTCAATTTTCATTTTTGAAGATGTTATTTGTGATAAACAACCCAATAAACATTGTGGCGAGGGGTGATTCGTTGACGAATCGCTTGTAAATAGTTTTTTCGTATTATTTTCGAATAGTTTGGTTTTGTCTGTATCAGAGGTTTGCTGGATGCTTAAAGAAAGAACCGTTTAAAATTGCTTTGTAAAATAGCAGAAATACTTTGTTTAAAAATTTAAACTGAGATTAACAGCGACTTATTTGAGCGACTCTTTAGTAAAATTTCGTAAACTTTGAATATCAAAAACATTTCAAAAAATGTATTTTTGTTTTGTTTCAAAAAACATCAAAATATTTAAAAAAATTTCAATAAAATTATGCTGAATGTCGGTTTAAACATTAAAAAAACGTGAATGAACACAAAAACAACTCAGAATTTTTGTGTTTTAAATCGAGATAAGTTGACGGTTGATGAGTTGAGAAGAGTTGACGGGCAAATATATATATAAAACTTCCAGATTTTTTAATTTTTTTTTTTTGCTTTTTGAAATTTGGTGATTCGTTTAAGAATTGCTTCTTTTAAATTGGAAGATTAGTTAACGAATTGCTTATTTGAAATAGGAACATTCGTTAATGAACTCATTTTCTAAGATTTGGCGACTCGTTCACGAATTGCTCTTGTCGGTTTGAACGATTCGTTAACGAAGGAGGAATTTCTCCCGTTCACGATATTATAAATGAATTGTATATGATAATTGCTATTGAATAAAATGAACGAGAAAGCAATTCATAAACGATATCGTAAGTGATTTATTTTGTTTGTTGGGAAAGCACTATACGAGAGTATTTTTGTATGGGTCGACATAAACAAATTGATTGTTTTTATTTGTGTCAAACCTATACAAAAATTCCCAAGCATTTAATACGTGATAATGCAAACATGATTATTATATTCAAGCAAGATGAAATGAATTTAAAGCATATTTTTAATGATCATGTTATTGGAGACATGGATTTAAAAATGTTTATAAGGTTTTGTAATGAATGTTGGAAAGAAAAGTATGGTTTTGTTGTGATAAATAAAGATGATACTATAAACAAGGGTCGATATCGAAAAGGTTTTGACAATTTCATACATATATAAAAATCACATCAACACCTGTTACACCTCAGATCAGTATCAGATATATACCAGATCGGTATCAGATATACACCAGATCTGATTTTAGACAGCAAACATTAACAATAATCATGAAAAATACAAACCTCAATGTTTTAACAAACCTTACCAACACTCGGAAAATCTTAAAGGAAAAACTAAAGGAAATTAAATTAGGTGAAAAAGATCGAGTTGAGTTGCTTGAAAATACATTTCAACCCATTTCAAAGCCATTGAATGAAATTATTGGAAAGCTTAATAAAGATGAACACAATGAATATAACAAAGAAAAAAAACACACTAACGATCTTGCTAAAAACAAAAAAGAAAATAATGATGAAATGTTTTGGGATGCTATTGATGATGACCTATCACAAAAATCCACTCAAAATGTACACTTAAATGTTGATCCACAATATCTATCAACACTTGACCCAACAATGAATGATAAAACAATTTTAAAAAAGCGCAGTTCATTGAACAAAAATAAACTAAAACATAACAAACCATATCAGCATATAAAGAAGATAAAACCCAACATTGAAAATGAATTAACAAAGTCATTAAAATATTATCAACGTTTAAACACCAAACAGCCTGACATTCAAACAGTAGAATTTGATAAAGGTTTAAACAATGAGAATTATGTTGATGAAGAAAACAAAGATGATGTTACTTATAATGTGAAGTCAGAATCTGACTTTGATAATAATGCTGAATACAAAAACACAATAAATTATAGTACAGAATCTGAATCTGACTTTGAAAATGAAACAAGACAAAGGGTTAAAAAACAAATTATTACAAAACGAAAAAACAAGGGGTTGCAACAAAATTTTAAGCAGCGATTAAGAGATCTTCGCAATAAGAACAAACGTTCGTTGCAACAAGATAAATATGCTACTAAAATCTCAAGTAATAAAGTCAACATTCATGACATTGATAATGATTTAGTACCTGTTAGGTATGAAAAAACAAAAAATATTGATAACACGAATAAAAAAGAAAAAACAGATAAGAAATTTAAAATAAGAAAAAAGTTAAAATTTAAAAAACAATTAAAAACTAAAATTAAAAAAATTAATCATCCTGTTATATCAAATGAAATTCTCAACTCAAAAAATAATAACACTAGTAATAATAATAATGAGGAAATTAACAATTTGATAGAAAATGAAGAACAAAAAGAAAACAGAGTAAAAAGAGATATTGAAAATGATCGAGAACTATGAACAAAATATAAACATTTTAAGCGAAAGGCTAAGGATCAATTAAACACATATTACAAACACCTTAAACAATCACATAATACCCGAAAACAAAAAAATTCTCTACAACAAAACATACAAATACTTAAGGATAGAAAAAAATTGGATAAAGTATATGGATTCAATATAGATTCATTGGGAAGATGGAGATATGGAAAAGAACTTTTAAAAATCCCTAATGAAAATAAAATTTCTGTTGGAAAATATAAATGGCAGATGACACCTGGTCCATTTGAATTAGTTTTTCACACAAATCCCATTCATTTCACTAAACGGGATTTACAAAATTATAAAGATATTCTTTTATCTACAAATGCTCACAAGCGTTATTATAACTCAACTGATCAAATAAAAGGAACCAAATCTTATAAATATCAACGTATAATAAGAAAGATATTCAATTTACCAAACGCATTGATACGTGGACAAGGTCATAAAGTTGTAAAATCTATTAATAATAAATCGAATTATGTGTATTGGGATGATCCTAATGAATTAGTTGAAAGATTACGATTACTTATATCATCATCAACTGCTGGACATAATAACCATAATAACGAAATAATATCCATCATTGAAGAGTTGAAAGAAGCTAATATAATTATATAGCTAAAAAATGTATTCAAATATTGATAAATTTGGTCATTCTTCATCGAGAGATAACAATAGTAAAGCAAATATCAAAGCCAATATCAAAGCAATTTTACAAAATACAATCGGTTGGAGTTTAGATGGAAATAAAAACCTAAATTTACAGATGAAAAGAGTTATCAACTTAGGTTTACCAAATGATGATAATGATGCCATTTCACGTATATTTTTCTTTGAGAATCTAAATAAGATAACAAGTATCTATGAAAAGAAAATTATAGATATAAATACTACCATGGAGAATCTTAACAGTACAACAAATAGATTAGAAAATAAAATAAGAGATTTAAACGTTGCACTGAAGGATGACATAAGAAATGATGTAGATTTAATTGAGGCAGCAATTGATAATAGAATAAAATCTGTATATAAGGAAAACTTTGAAGAACTTAATGATTATTTAAAGACTATTGAAGACTTCTTGTTTAAATATGTAGTCGGAAAAAATCAGCCTGATGCAGATGAGGTTAAAAAATTAAAAATAAAATATCCAAAAATAAAAGGTTTACAATAACGAGATACATAACATATATATGATAATGAATAATAAACGAGATATAGTTGAAGAACTACATAAACAAGCACGGAAAAATTTTAAAAGAAGACATGTAATTATAAAAGGAATTGATGATTTATGGCAAGCAGATTTAGTGGAAATGATTCCATATAGTGATGTTAACAGGAATTATCGTTATCTTCTAACTGTTATTGACACATTTTCAAAGAAGGCATGGGCGGAGTCTATTAAAAATAAAACTGGAGAAAACGTTACAACCGCGATGAAAAATATTTTCAACACAAGTAACCGTATACCAAAAAATCTCCAAACGGATGATGGAAAAGAATTTTACAATAAACATTTTAAGAGATTAATGGTATTGAAAGGTATCAATCATTATTCAACATTTTCAACTTTAAAAGCATCGATAGTGGAACGCTTTAATAGAACTTTAAAGGGAATGATGTGGAAGGAGTTTAGCTTTAATGGGACTTACAAATGGATTGATAACTATAAAAGTCTGGTTAACCAATATAATAACACATTTCATAGAACTATTAACATGACGCCCAATGAAGTAAATTCTTTTAATGAAAAATTTATACTGAAAACTGTTTATAACAATCCTAAAATTTTTCATAAACCAAAATTTAAGTTAAATGATAATGTTAGAATAAGTAAATATAAACATATATTTGAAAAAGGTTATACACCAAATTGGACAACTGAAATATTTAAAATCAAAACTATTCAAAATACAAACCCTACTACATACATACTTGAAGATTATCAAGGAAATGAAATCAAAGGAGGTTTCTATGAATATGAATTAATAAAAACCAAATTTCCACAAGCATATTTAGTTGAAAAAATTTTAAGAAGACGTAATAATAGAGCTTTTGTTAAATGGTTAGGTTTCTCTTCAGACCATAATTCTTGGATTGATGTAAATGATTTAATATAAATGTTATAATGTATAAAAACATATTTTAGTTAACTTCTTAATGATTGAGCAACAACATGTCGTTTACTTTAACAATAAATGGAAATTCATCACAACTTGTTGCAAATTATTTTCCACCTATAGAACTTAAACAAGATTATGTTTGTGGTTTGATTAGCTTCGACTCTTATCATTCTATTCCAAATGTGGATGAAGAAAACAATTTGTTTCATATTGGTGATAAGACTATTACGATACCAATAGGATCCTATGAATTCATGGATTTATCTGAGAAAATTATTGATGAATATGAAACATATAATATTGGATTACTAGATATAAAAGCAAACTATAACACATTGCAAACAGAAATTTATAGTTCCAAGGATCCAATTTTCTTCAATAGAAGTTGTTCAATTGGATCATTACTAGGGTTCAGTAAAAGAATATTGAAACCTGATGTTAAAAATTATTCTGATAATCCGGTAGATATTTCTATAATAAATACAATATCAATTGAGTGTAATATTATCAATGGATCATATATAAATAGAATAAATGCGCATACAATTCATCAGTTCTCCCTTCGAGTTCGTCCAGGATACAAAATTACAGAAACACCAGTTAATGTTATATATTTACCAGTTAACACAAAACAAATCAGCACTCTTGTTCTTAAAGTCGTAGATCAAGGTGGTAACCTAATTAATTTTCGCGGTGAAAATATATCAATAAGATTACATTTAAAGCCTATATAAAGAATGATAGTTTTTAATAAAAAACAATTACAACAACAAAAACAACAAAAGAAGAATCAAATCTAAATAAAAAACCAACTATTAAAAGGTCAAGGCATAGAATTTATTTAACTAAATCGAACAAAGAATTTTTAGAAAGCATTGGATTACAATTAAAAAACCAATATGAGTGACGTTATAAATGTTCTATACAAGCCATTTTTCGACGAGAGTATAGTGAAAAAAGAATATCACAGCTATACATCATATTTACAATCATTTAAAAATGATGATGAAATACGTATACCAATACAAAACCAGGACTTGTATGTATTACCAAGTGAGAGTCTCTTATATATTGAGGGATTTGTATCCAACAGCGATAATTCTATTTCAAAAACTGTTAAACTCTTAAACAACTGTATAGCATATTTATTTGATGAAATTCGATATGAGATGAATGGGGTAGAAATTGATCGTACAAGACAATTGGGAATTGCGTCAGATATGAAAAATTATGTATCACTTAATGCATTTGAAAGTATAAATCTTCAAAACGCTGGATGGTGTCCATTTGAAAAAGATAATACACTACTTAAAACGGGACATTTTAATTTTTGTGTTCCGTTAAAGAATTTACTTGGATTTGCAGAAGATTTTGACAAATTAATTGTGAATTGTAAACATGAATTGATTTTAATACGATCTAAAGATGATAAGAACATTATGAGTTCAACTACTAAAACAGACAATCTTATATTAAAGCTCTTGAATATCACATGGAAAGTACCACACATTCATCTTTCAGATGATTACCGATTAAAAATGTTAAAAACAATAAATAGTAAACTACCACTTAATATATCGTTTAGAAGTTGGGATGTTTATTATAATCCTTCTCTTGTTGAAAGTACAAATATTTTATGGAATGTGAAACTGGCAGGTGAAAATGAAAGACCTCGATATATACTTTTAGGATTTAAAAACAACAATAAGTTCATACATTGTAACTTATCAGATGTAAAAGTTCATCTTAACTCTGATGTATATCCCTATGACGACCTCAACATTAGATTTGATCATAATCGTTACGCTTTACTCTATGATATGTATCAAAAATTTCAACAAGGATACTATGGACGTTCTCCACAACCACTTTTATCGCCAGAAAATTTTGCTAGCATTGCACCAATAATTGTTCTAGATGTCTCTCATCAAAATGAGAGTGTAAAAGGAGGACCAATAGATATTAGAATTGAATTAAAATTTCGAACAAACGTCCCTCCAAGTACATCAGCTTATTGTATGCTCATTCACGATAAAGTCTTTGAATATACACCACTCACAAATGTTATTAAAAAAATAATTTAATAAAAATATACACATGCATACAAACATTCTATATAAATAAGAGTTCTGACAACTACTGCTATTTATTTAACACAATGTTTGCAACTGTTGATGTTCAAGGTTTTAAAATCTATGATAATCGTTTTGTTTTCAAGGAGATAGCAGTTGTATTAAGTAAAGATGAATTCCATTGTTTCCACATAAAAGCTCCATTCGAATTCAAGGATTTATGTGAAGATGATCAACGTCAATCCAATTGGTTAAAATTAAATCATCATAATCTGTCATGGGACTATGGAAGCGATTCATTTAAAAACATTCAGAGATATTTAAAACCTCTACTGAAGAATAAAAAAGTGTATGTAAAGGGGACGGAGAAACAAAAGTGGATTGAAGAATTTTTAAAACAGCGTGTTTTCAATATCGAAGATATTCCACAATGTGATGAAATCAACTTATCAATGTTGTATAATATGTATCCAAGAACATGTCAATGTCAATACCACTTCAACAACAACAACAACAACAACAACAACAACAACAAAACGAGGAAACAACGTCAAATACGATGTGCTTTAAAATCAGCATTACTTTTAAATGAATATATGTTATATAATAATCTATATGATAAATAAATAAATATAAAAACTTACTATATAAAACCAACCTGATAAGATATTCTCATCATTTCATACTGAAATTTAACAGCGTATATATCTCTAAGAATAAAACATAAAATGAAATTTATTATATTTTTAACATTAATATTCTTTTTAAGATATGTGTACAGTGTACCATTTTGGAAATTGGAAAACACTTCCATACCTATTATAAATGAAAACTCTAAAAGTATTGAATTTAATTTAACTCTACCTGATAATAATGTCTTGAAAATTAATATATCATTGTTGTTGTTGAAAGAAACTGAACCAATATATTTTAATGAACTATCAAGTACTGAGATAGAAAGAGAATTGTCTACAACAACAACAACAACAACTGTAGAATTTGAGAGTACAACTCTAGGAATACCTTCAAGACTTTTTACCGTGGATGAAGCCATAGAAGCCTTTCGTAAGGATTTAATTACTAAAGAAAATGAAATAGGTGGAATTATTGATTCTAAGGAAGTATTTTATCGACATTTTAACCTTGAATATGGAAATGTAGATATTCCAATTCGTTGTACTTATGATAGTAGATTTGAAGAGAGAAGATTGAGCATTAAATGCCTTGAATATCGGGAAACAGAAACTGAAATGATTCTAAGCAATGGTGAAATTGAAAGAATAAGAGTTCAAGATCCAAATTATGAACGATTGAAAGTGAAAATTATTGATGTAAAAGACTATATACAGACTTTACAAATGGTTATTACGTAAATAGTTGCGGTCAGGGAAAGATTCAACATAGAAACATGAGCTCAAGAAAATTGTTATTATTTATATTTGTTGCATACGTAATATTACAAATACGTCATATTACATGCTATCAATATAGAAATTATTTACATGAAGGAAATGAAAATACAACTACTTTCTATAATATTGAATATGGAAAACAGGTTAGTTTTTTCATACAGATCCCGAATACTTCACTTCAAATAAAAGTTAACATAACCCTTCAATTGGAAAATGTTAAATATGATGATATTAATACAAGCAACTCAGCACCGACCACAACATTGAGATATCCATACAGAATATCTACTTATGATGATGATTCAGGCTATCAAAAGAATGTAGATCGTTATCATAGAAATAGTCCAACTCTAGAAAGGAAATTTTCTGTTGAAGATGCAATTGAGGCTTTCAGGAGAAATCTAATAGAGAAAGAAATGCAAATTGGTGGAATTTATGAGAGTTCAGGAGTTTTTCATCGTCACTTTAATTTGAAATATGAAACATTTGAAATACGTATTAAATGTTCCTACTATAGCAAATATGAATTACGCACACTTAATATATATTGCTTTGAATATAATGATGAAATAAATCAAAATGATAATGAAACTAGACAAGAATTATATCAACGTTCAAATTATGCTATAAAACCAGAAATCATTGATGTTAATGCTTATTACCAAACGTTTCATATGACTATACAGTAGTTTTGAAATAAAAATATGACTATTATAAAGGATATCTATAGTTTTTTGAAAAAATTTTCACACATCATACCGGAGGATGAAAAGGATAGACTTATTAACATTCAAACGAAAATGGAATACAAAAACAGTTTGAGAAAAATAAATTCTCGATTTGGTGAACATTTTGAAAACTGTCCGTGGTCAGATAATAATTGTACAGTCGGACCAGACACTTGTGGTTGTTCATCATTTGACCGCATGGAAAATGAGGCGAATAAAATTATTCAACTTTACACAAATATATATAATTTAAATCGTTGTAAAAATTGTTCTTTTCATACATAAAAATAAAATTAACCGCAAAATTATGATATCAACGTAAACTGAAAGATAATTTACTTATAAATAGTTTCATCATAATGTAAAAACGTATTAGTTTCAAAACAAAAGTCAACTTGTGTGAAACGATAAAAACCTTCAATCACAAAAAATGAATAAGGATATATTTTGGGGTGCTGACAAGGACATCGATTTTTTGAGTGATCTTCAGACATATTATGAAAACTTGGATAAAGTGTTGGAGGAAACTCATAATGATGATGTTAATAAGAATGAAGAAGACCAACAACCACAACAAAACCATGACGAGAGTGGATTTTTGAAATGTCATGAAGACTTCAACGAAGTGTTTGAGAAAACTCATGATGACAGCAAGGAACCAGCATTAAAAAAACGAAGAAAATCCTAATAAAAACCTTAAAATACAACAACACCAACAACAGGACGTCCAACATGCTAGTTGCAATAATTCTATTAAACATGAAGATATAAATGTTATGAATTTATTTAAAAGTACCAAATTTATGATAACTGCACAAAGTTATAAGGAAAAACCAACTTTTGAAATAAATTTTAAAAATAATGCAGAAGTGTCTAAATTGAAAAGCATAATTCAACAATGGTGTAATGATGAAGTGTTGAATGATGAAACTGTTGACTTGCTGCACGTAGCTCCCACTAAAATGGCTATTGAAAGCGATATTGAATGGTTTTTTGAAGATAAATTCCTAAAGCAACTAATGGGAATTATCTATAAATATAAAAAAGTAGGCACTGTAAAAAATGTAATATGTAATAAAAAATCAATGTTTGGATTTGTTAGATTTATAAGTAATCAATTTCACATTTATAAATGTACAAATATTTTACATTTAAAATAAAAACAACTGTTTGCTTTATTTATGATTTTTTTATTTAAAGGGTAAAAGGTTGACACATAAGTACTTTTTTAAATTTTATTTATTCTTACAAGAAAATTTGAATTCAAAATACATTGGATTTTTTGAATTTGAAGGTATTCTCTCTATATAGAAATCTCCAGAGTTTAAGCTCTCCAGTGCTTCATCACTCATTTCATTGTAAAAAACAGGTAGAAACATAACATTGTTCTCCAACTCCACCATGATCTTCCATCCAAATTTAGTATTTGTCCTCTTCGCTTTCAATATAATCAATTTAGTGTTGAGTGGAATATTACTCAACGGAATGATGCTCTTCCTTTTGTTTGTAAGCTCATTCAAAGCTTTCAATGTATTTTTCCTGCTCTCCATTTTGAAAGTTTAATTTATTATTACTCGTACTTAGTTAAAAAACCAACGATCAACAACGACCAACAACTATGAAGAAAATGTAATACGCTTGAACTTTTATACAAAATTTTTATATTACGACTCTGAGAAAACAACATATATATCTGGACCTTATCATGGGTTTTGTTTTTTTAATAAAGAATAATTAAAAAACAAAACAGATTAGTTTCAAGTATACCTCTCACTTGAAACAAACAACTATGGTTTCATCGTGCGAACTAGAAAAATTCTTAATTAAATATGAAAAATTAATAGACCCCGATCATGTTAAATTTTTTAAGGAAATGATAACTGAAATGAGATCATCTCTTCGTTTTTCATATTCAATACATGGTTTACATAGGGAAGACTGTTGTTTTGCTGAAAATTCAGATAAGGAAATGTATAACATTTGTAATTGCACAACTTTGTGGTCACGATATCAAACTACAAGAAAACTCTACAATTTATATGCAGTTATATTCAAAGAACCACGATGGACTTCCTATTAGTGATAATATACTACACATATGTATATGTATATGTATTCTAAATGTTTAATAAAATTTATTTAAAAATATTTCACAACTTTTTTTATTGTGTAATAAAATTTATTGTAAAAAATATTTCACAACTGTTTTTTTCTTTTTTATTTTTTTTGATAAGCAGTTGCACAAAATATTAAAAAATTTTTCTGTTTATCAATGGTTGAGAAAATAATAATAAATTCATTCAAAACAATAATAAAACAGCTTCCTTAGGCTTTCTGATAAGCGGTTGCATAAACTATAAAAATTGAAGCAATGCATAAAAAGTTTCTGTTTTATCAATGCTTGAGAAAATAAAAAATAAAAAAGAAAAACTAAATATTTTAAAATAAATATTTTTTACAATGAATTTTATTGCACGATAAAAAAAGAATAAAAAGTTGCTTCCTAAGGTTTTTTGATAAGTAGTTCTATAATGCAATGCATACAATTTTTTCGATAAACAGTTGCAAACAATAATAAAACAGCTTCCTTAGGCTTTCTGATAAGCGGTTGCATAAACTATAAAAATTGAAGCAATGCATAAAAAGTTTCTGTTTTATCAATGCTTGAGAAAATAAAAAATAAAAAAGAAAAACTAAATATTTTATAATAAATATTTTTTTCAATGAATTTTATTGCACGATAAAAAAAGAATAAAAAGTTGCTTCCTTGGGTTTTTTGATATGTAGTTCTATAATGCAATGCATACAATTTTTTCGATAAACAGTTGCAAACAATAATAAAACAGCTTCCTTAGGCTTTCTGATAAGCGGTTGCATTTTTTGCTATATAAAGAGTTATAGAAGAGCATAATTTAATTAATAAATTAAAATGAATAACATCGAAATGGACATCCAAGAGGTATTCGCAAGCGATCCAGACAACTATGTGATAGTTAGCCCGAAGCCGACATTTTTCCTGTCAACAACAACCAACACATTAGGAAATCACGTACACTTCCAATATATTTGGGGTCATCAAAGATTCGAAGAACTGTTCGCACCGGTCCTGCAAACTAAAATTCAAGATTTGTGTGAGGAGAACGTGCAGACATTAGACGATCCTGGTAACAATCCTCGACAAACAATAACGGAGTCAGAGATAATACACATAAATAAAGATAAAAAAAATTTAGTTGTCAAAGTAGAAATAGTAACAATAGAGAATGAATGTGATGTTATTGATTCTTATATATTTTTTTGTGAACTATCTTTCAGAAGATTGCGAATTTACTCTGAAGACATAACATTTTAATAAATAAAAAATTATTTTAAAAAACATAAAATTGTTGCGTTTTTTATTTGTTTTTGGTATTTCTTTTTTTATTTTTTATTTTCTCAAGCATTGATAAAACAGCTTATCTAACAACCGCAAACGCTGGACGGGGGGACGGGGGACAGGGGACGGGGTGGGGGACTGCCGTCAACCTTGGCGGACGCCTGCTTATCAAAAAACCCGCAAAAAACTGGGACAGGGGACGGGGGACGGGGCGGGGGACTGCCGTCAACCTTGGCGGACGCCTGCTAACCTTGACAGACGTGCCGTCAACCTTGGCGGACGCCTGCTAACCTTGACAGACGGACAGACGGACGGACAGACGGACGGACGGACGGACGGACAGACGGACGGACGGACAGACGGACGGACAGACGGACGGACAGACAGACGATGACTCACACCGCTCCGGCTCCGTGACCCAGAATGCCTGTATTATACCTACTTAAATTTTTTTATATATTTGGTAGGTATGAGAATAGGTCAGGTAGGTGAATAGTTTGTTTTCACCCTCCTACCCGCTAGTGGCGTTGCATTTTTTAAGAACACAAATTTTCGGTAAACACAAGTTTTGACCTATAACTGACCTAGAACTAACTATTGAGTCGTGCCCTTCGACTGATAAATTTCAGCAATCTTTGGAAAGGGGGCATGGCACCGCCCTGATTGTCACTATCCAATAAAAATCTTCCATTTGCATCGTTTTTAGTTGCTTGTTTTTTCCTGTATTTTTGTTTTTTCTTAAAATGAGTAGTTGGTTCTTCGTGTGATAAAGTTTTATACAAAATTTGAATTTTTTACTTCTATGGTTAAGAAAAATCAGAAAAAGAAGAAGGGGAGAGTGGTACTAGTTGTCACAAAATTTGAATGAACTGCTGTAACTCCCACAAATTAAGCAATAATGGCACTGCAAAACTTTTAAAGATAAATTCAATATTTTATTCTTCAATCCTAATATGAATAACGAATATTATTTTAAAATAAATCAAAAAATTTTCTAGATAAAAAATTCAACTCGTCTGGGACAAGTAACCCCACCCGTGGGGTAAGTTGTCTCAACGCGTAGTCCCCGTTGTCACACCGTTGTCGCTGCCGCACTCCGAAGAATAATTTAAGCAGCAATGTATCAAACAATCACTTTCAATGCATTATGTGCACAACGTTTGCAGTTTATATATTGACGACAATTGTTATTGGATTTGACGATTGACAACAAACTATACGTAGTGAGTCCACGTTATTTTTATTGATACTAGCTGTAATCGGCTTGCATCATGATATCTGAAGATGTCCGACCTCGGTTTGTTAGTCGTTTAAGATTTCTTGGCATATTTCCTTAAATTCAAATAAAACATAGAATACTTTCGAAATGGTTATATGAAATTATATGTGACAACAAGCCCCACAAGCACTGTGACAACCGGTACCATTTGGAAAAAAATGTAAACAATGTTTTGTAAATTTAAATATAAGGTTTTATCTAAAAACTCATAAGTATTTGCAAAATATAATATTAATTGTATTGGAAATTTATTTAAAGTTGAATATTGCACACTTCTATTTGTCTAAACACAAATTTTTAAAAAATATAAAAATACACAAATCCAACTTAGTTTCTTAAATCTCTTTTAATTTTTGCAAAACAAAACTAACGGCTCTTAAACTTTCTTGGGATGCTAGAAATTGCAATAGCGTATAGATGGCATTGATATTTAACTCGATAACGTGTTGAATCAAAAGACATCGGCGTTGTGACAACTAGTACTTGAGACAACGGGGACGACTCTCCCCAACAGCAACTGCAATTATACTTTTGTTCGCCTAAACAAAAATTCTATTCTATTCAGGAGTCTAGTCCAAGTGCACTTGTTCTTCTCTTTCTCTAACTAACAAACAATTTAAAAAAGTTTATACAAAATTGTGAAATCCGCGTTTACTCGCTAAAATGACATGTGAAATTACTGAAATGAATGATTTTTTAATGAAATATCAATTTCTTCTTTGCGTTCTCATACATATGTAATTAATTTTTTTCCGAAAAATCACTTGTACTGCTGTTGCCCTAAAATACGATTTAAGAATACATTAACGTTGCATTCACAACTGCATTTTTTATGAATGCCTAATTTTGTTACAACTCCTTATTTTCTTACTGAGAGCAAGAAAAAAAATTACAATTCATAACCTAACCTACAAATTATGAGCAACGTAAAAAAATTTTTCTCGTCTATAACAGTTATGAGACAACGTAAAGAATTAAAAATTGAAAATAAACGTTATCAGCAACGAAAAAATATTTTCTACATTCATAACTCTTATTTCAGAGAAAAATTATATTTTTTAAAAAATAATAGTTATTATTGATACATATTTTTTTTCTTACAATATAACTGTTATGGTCCAATTTTTAAAGATATTTCTTATAACAGTTAAGACTCTGGGTAAATCTGAATGTTCAAAATGGTATGAAATCCGAAAAATTCGTTTGACAGCGTCTTATTTTGGGTAAATTTGTCACGTCCGAAATAGAGCAACGTTTCCAAATAAAGTAAAACATTTTTTATGGCAATATAAGCGCAAAAGCGATGGATTATGGTAAAATAAATGAGCCAATTGCCATAAAACACTTAGAAGAACAACTAAAAATAATAGTTCTTCCATGTGGAATTTTTATTTCCGAAAAAATATCCTTTTCTGGCTGCATCCCCAGATGGCTTGATACAGGGAGAAAATGGTATTATTGAAGTGAAATGTCCATCATCTGTTTGCCAAATACTACACCGACAACAATCAGTTCGTACGGCTACATATGTTATTATATTGACACTTTCTACTTTTATTTATAAAAGAATCAGCAAAAAATAATTTGTCCCGTTATCCTTGCGCACACTCGCATTCTTTCCATCGTACGTATTGAATGTTGTTAGTTTTTGGATTGCATTTTATAACTGTGTTGGTTAATCTCGCTATTAACGTTATTGTTTTATTGTTGTTTTATTAGTACTATTAAAGTATAGTACTCTGTTTGGCTTCACGTGAAATTCCACTCAAATCTCCATACAAAAAATTACAGCTGTGAAGCAAGCGTGAACATTTCACAACTTTTTCATCAAAGCTGTACTATGTTTTTCTGCGGAGTAGTAACTATCTAGTACTATATTCCGCAGCCAAATTGAACAAGTGAAAGCAAAAGAACAAAGTTTGTAATTGAAATTATATATTTGTACTTTGCGTGGAAGTTTTACAATTAATAATTGCAGTTGTTGGAAATTTTAAATTCGGATGCACCTTTCCGCGATGTTGGCGGTCGCAAAACTTCGCAGCTTGCAGACTGCCATAAACTAATGACTTGTCCTGCTCCACAACAAAGCACATCATTCATAAGCATACAAAAAAATATTTATTTTGTATTTATATAATCACAAATATTAAAACTAAAGAACTTTAATGATTGTCTGCTAATAAATTCTGGCAGTTTATTTACTTCTTGCTGGAATTTTTAAGCTGAACATCAGCTGTTCGTTCGTAACAAAATATCAATTTCAATTTCAATTCAATTTCAATTTATTTAGCAAGCAAGTTTAATAAGAGCAATGTTCTTTTAAAGTACGACATAAAATAATAACAACAATAGACTTATTATATTACATTAGATTATAGGATTACTAGATTACAATAATAACAACAAGTAAGATAACCATAAATTCGGTAAAATAAATTTTAAAAATATTTATTAATAATAATATTTATATATATTTAAAGCTTAAACAATCATAATTAAATGAAGGTTATTTTAAAATGTAGGTAAGAAAAAAACAAAAGGACAGCAGTAGATATCTGCTAAGAGGAAGAAAAGAAAGATAGGACAGATTGCATAAAAATACCTCTCCTACTAATTTCTCTAATCCTACGTGGTAGTGCATTCCACAGTCTAATGGCGTTGATAAAAAATAGATAATACGAATTCAATGAGTTATGCCTAGGGACAATGAGAACATAGCTTCTTCTCGATACACTAAACTGGAGCTTGTCATACAGTTATGAGGGTGTTTTATCATGTATGAGTTTATGCAAAAATAAGTAGTTTCGTACATTGAGACAAGCTGTTATGTCACAACCAAGTATCGCATTTCTAAATCTTGAAAGGTGGTCAAATTTTCGCAGAGCATGAACATAACGAGTTGCATAATTAAAAGAAATTTGTAACTTCAATCGAGAGGATGAGTCGAGTTTACTATAAACACTATCAGAATATGTTATTAACCTTGATATACTCGCGCATTGGTCTCTCAGACCGAAGAAACAATAAATCGGTGTTTTCTCAAAAAATTAATATCGTAAAAAACTGTGGTCTTTAGCAAATAAATTATAGGATCTAAAATTTTGTATGTTTCCTTTGTTCAATTATATCCTCTTCTTTACAATAAACACATACAATGCCAAAAAAAAAGTATATAATTGAAATAATGCAGACGAGATCAAATCTCGGTCTGAGGCACCGTGCGCGAGTATATATGTGATGCTGTTTGGCGCGAGTATACGAAGGTTAAAGGCAAAATCAGTTGGATTGCAAGTCTTCGTTTTATATCAACAGGAGTAACACTTGACGACATTCTTTAATTACGCAGGACATAGTAAACTTTTCAAGTTTCTATCTGCCAAAATTTTCACTCAACAAATAAATGGATGTTGCCAGCGAAATTCTACGCAAACGAACATAGTACTAGGTTTAATTCTAAAAAATTACATTTCAAGCTTTAAGGATACTACAAACTTTTTGTCAGAAATATTATACATATTTTTCTACTATATAAAAGTAAAAAGTGTTAATATAATTAAATATGCAGCCGTACGAACTGATTATTGTCGGGGTAGTAGATTCTGGATTGTGGTTGCCGTGGCATGCAGGTTAAGTGTGTGGCTTAGCATGCTCGGAGCCCGGGTTCGATCCTCAGCCGCGGCGAAAAGTTTTTTCAATAAAAAATTTTTCTGATCGGTCACCACCTCTCTGCAGACAATGGCAAACCTCAGAGAGTAAATAATGCCATGTAAAGCTTCTTGAGAACATGAACTTTAGCCGTTCGGAGTCGGCATAAAACATGTAGGTCCAGTTCTCGGTCAATTGTCTGCAAACATGTAATAACACACACAGCACAATTGATCATAAGAAGCTCGGTCAAAGTCCTTTCAAGGGCTGAAATGGCCAATTTGTTTTTTTTTTTTTTTTTTAGTAGATTCAGACGAAGTCATTAAACTTAATAAAATCACTTTTTGGAGATTTGATAAAAAAACAAATTCATTTATAGAAAATAAAAAACCATTTCTATTATCAAGTCCAAGGACAGTTAAATGTGTCTTATAAAGAGAACTGTATATTTTGTGTTTGGACCGGGGCAAAATATCCATTAAAATTTGGAAAAAATCATTATTGATAAAATATTTTTTGAACAAGAGATGGTCCATAAATTGTCAGATTTTTATACAGAATGCATGATTCCAGAAATAGTCGATTCACGCATAAACAGACAAATGTCAATGCGATCATATTTTGGCAAATAATCTAAGTCGTAAAGTATTTTATCTATAAGAAATTTCTGCATTTGAAATTAATATTTTGATCCCGTCCAAAAGCATAATAAATATAACTTTTAACTTGTTTTTATTATTGGGAAAAATTTTCTATTTTGAAGTAATAATTAATCTCCCTAATAAAGATCATATCATGACAAGTTATCGTATTCCAAGTGAATCAGAACATTCAATTGTAATTAACTGTTTTAAACTGTTTTTGTTTTTGTGTTGTTTTTAATTTTAATTGTATTAATTTTTATTAATTAATTTTATTATAATATATTATAAAACATAATTTTATAAATTACCTATTATTCGTTTATTTTTTGAAAACTTTAAAATCAAATGAATGCAAGTATTTTATAATCTGCATAAATTATTGAACTTATAATTAATAACTAAATAATGGTTATGTTATTAAAGTTAATTATATGTTCTTAGAAACAATTTTTTTTGAAACAGTAAATGTCCAATTCAATTGAATTCAGTTTACTAAAAAAAAAATAAATTACATAAATACACAAATATTTCCAAAAATTGTTCCGTTTGATAAAAAAGTTCTTACTAGCTTAAAAAAGTTCTTACTTATTACTTCAAATAAAACAGAACTCGCACTGCATTGAAATATTCACTCAATGAGCTGTTGAAATTCAATTTCTTACTTTGAATTAGAAACAAGTGTGAGTAGTAGTAGTAGTAGTAGTTTGTATTGAGTCTTATACAAAACGATTTGACATGAAAAAAGTAAACAGTAACTTGAACTAAAATAAATAGCGGCTGTAAAGTATGGCCTGCATAACTATTACAACATTAAATAAATTAATTAATCGACTGCCACATGGCTAACATAATATAAAATAATATTTTACGCTTGCTCATTGAAAAATATAGAGTTGCGTTTGACGTATTGTCATTATAGTATATACAATTTTAAAAATAACCCTAAATCAGAGAAAGGCACGAATTAAATTTCCTATCCCATAGCTATCGATAGACTATCGATAGTTTTCGAAAGTAGCTGTGTGTTATGAATACATGGCCGTTTCATTTGAAAATATGTTTTATTTTCAAAATTAATATGAGGTTAAACGAAAAAGGATTTAAATTTCACATTTTTAATAAAATATTTCACTTTATTTTAAATTTTTTATATTTTTGCTTTGCTGAGCCATCATGTTACCAGTTGTCATCATGTTACCAGTTGTCATCATGTTAACAGTTGAGCTGAGTGTTACCATTTTGTCAAGATTTCACAGCAAGGGCAATGACTTAACAGTGTTGTCAATGATATATAAATATCAATAGGCCCTTTCAAACTATACTACATGTCCGATTGACATTGCTTGTCGTACGACATGTAGTATGTGTGAACGCAAAAACTGCGGTCCATCGGACATTTAGTATGAAAATCAAAAACCATCGATAGTCCATCCAAAACTATCGATAGTCACGATAGTTTGATACTATCTATAGTATCGATAGTGCCATCGATAGTTTGCGAGCTCTACAGCACATCAAGTCAGTTGCTTTTCAGCATTTGTTGAAATAACATCTCTTTGTGCAATTTTTTATTGTGCAAAAAATATCTCAAAATACCACAAAATACCTCAACGACATTTTTAACACGCGTGGCAGAAATACGAATTAAGTGAACGATGCTTTAATAAAATTTTTGAAATGACTGAATGCACTTGATTGGGTGGTTTATATGAATCTATTTTTTATATTTGTTTGTTCTAAAATTTTCATTAAAAATCACACTCTGATCATCCTGCTGAATGCACGTGAATGCATGCACTTTAGTTCAAAAAACAATTGCTTCCAGTAGTATGTATGTATGTATATGTTTTGTCTTTGTTTTGTACAATTCATCAATAAACAGACCAAATTTTCATATAAGAGGGAGTTTGAGGGATTTTGTGGTAATTTGAGGTATTTTGGTATATTGTGGGAATTTGAGGAATTTTGTGGTAATTTGAGGTATTTTGTGGTAATTTTGTGGTAATATGTGGTATTTTGAGGTATTCTTCGAGCGTGGTAATTTATGGTAATTAAGTGAGAGAAAAAGAGAAATTTGGTGGTAATTTCACATGACGACTCTGCTATACACAATATCGTTGATACTTTCTTAAGTATAAATGCCAAGCGTAAAAGATTTCGATATAGAGTTACAATGTTCATTTAGACAATCATTCGATTAAACGAAACACAAATATGAATTTGTGACCAAAAGAGACATTATACAATAATGATAGTTAATCAAGCTTGAACTTCAGTCATTTTCAAAAATTATCTTATACACAATTAATAAATACAAATATTCAATACGGCAAAAATGAAGAAGTATAAAGAGTCATTTTGAATAGCAGTTTATGTTTTTTCACACAAAAGAGTCTCACTAAGCAATATTATGCTTATTATAATGTATACGTTCATCATAAAATAAAATAATACATCAAGAAATAGAAAGTTTCGTCGACCAAAATTTCCCAAAAAAGAAAAATACTATTATGTAGCAATATGACAGATGAAGGCGTAAATTTAACTTCAGTTAGCCCCTGTAGGGAGTAGTTTTTAGAAAGTAGGGAAGGGGTGATTCTCCGGGACTACCCTCGAGATTCTCAAGAACAATTCCAACAGGAGATTGGTAAGGGGAGGACGACCATGAAATTTCAGATTGCGAAGAGTAGACTTCTTTTATGAATTCGTTCTCAGAGAGACTCATATTAACAATAAATCTTTTCATCAAACCAGTTGCATAGACAATAACTGGTGTTGTATTAGCTTCTCTGTACATTAAGCCGGATCGAAATTTAGATATCGCCGGACACCAACTCAAAAGTTAGAGGGACTCTTAAAAACTATTTCTGCATCATTTATTTTTGGATCGGAGAAATCCCCGTGGACCGGTTTTGGTTCTCCTAAACCCTTTTTTTGGCCAAAAAATCAAGTTTATTGCCTATAACTTTTTTTTTTTCAGAATGCATACCCAAGGTAGGCAAAAAAGTTAAGATTGTGATAGTACACAAATACTGGTTAAAAAATATTTTGAAATTTGTTGTCCTTACAAACTCTTTTGAGACCCCAAAAAATCGATATTTCATCATTTTCGAAAAAGTTTTTTTTTTTTTAAACACCTATAAAATATTTAGTTTTCAAGCAATTCATATGCATTTATGCTTAGTGAACAGATATTGAGCTCTTCTTTCCATTGATATGTCTAATGATGTAGTTTAACCAAAACTAAGGCCACAATTATATAAAACATGAGAAATTGATATTCAGAAGGATTCTTCAGCTTAATTATTATTTAATTGCCTTAATTACCGTTAGATTTTGACAAATCTTGGTATGTTTGAGTTTTTAGGTACGCTTAATCGAATTCTGACAACCATTTTTTAGAAAAGTATACGCCAGATGGCGCTCCAGTACAAAATGCATGAATTTCGAAAATATTTTTTTTAACGCCTACAATATACGTATTTTTCATGGAACTCACTTTTGATAAAACCACTCCATACGTTATACCATTGGAAAGAATAGCTCAATACTTTACCAATAAGCTTAAATGCATATGAATACTACGATAAATGTATATTTTATACGTGTTTAAAAAAAAACCTTTTCGAAAATGATGAAATATCGATTTTTTGGGGTCACAAAAGAGTTTGTAAGGACAACAAATTTCAAAATTTTTTTTAACCAATATTTGTGTACTATCACAATCTTTACTTTTTTGCTTATCTTGGGTATGCATTCTGAAGAAAAAAAAAAGTTATAGGCAAAAAACTTGATTTTTTGGCCAAAAAAAGGGTTCAGGAGAACCAAAACCGCTCCATGGGGATTTCTCCGATCCAAAAAAAAATGATGCAGAAATAGTTTTTAAGAGTCCCTCTAACTTTTGAGTTGGTGTCCGGATGACTTTTTTTTTCTCCATACAAAATCGATCCGGCTTACTGTACATAGACCCATTGGAAAACCTTTTGTTTCTGTATTCAAAATTTTTGTTGATGCAATATCTAAGTACCTTTCTCTCTAATTTTCCCATTTCGTTGGCAACAGTTGGCGAAATCGAAAACCAGCAGGGGAAAGCATATAGCAACACTGGTCTAATAAGAGTTTTATACAATAGAATTTTAGTTTTCTTTTGTAAGTCATTGCTACAAAGTAGGGACGTTAGAATGTTACATACTTTTCACTGTAAAATTTCATTTTTTTTTTCATATTAGGTTAAAAACTGTCTTAAAATAAGCTGCAACAGCATTAAGACTGCTTTTTCTGAAATTACTTTTGCCTTTTAATACTGTAAAACAGCATTCAATGATGTCTTACTTAAAGGCAGTTAAATGGTAAATGCAGCCTTACCTTCGCTGAATTTCAGTCCTTATCGTAAACAAACTGGCTTGAATAGCAATGCAAACTATCTTAAATTAAGACCCATATGATGAATTGTAGCCATTTTTAATATAAAAATCCATGAATTTGCTTAAATTAAGCTAGCTTGTCTTGAAATCACCTTCCAAAAGCTGACTTCAAATATGCTTTTTTGAGTTTTTAGGCATTTCGAATATTAAAATACAAATCATGTTTAAATTCAGGCACAAGTTGACTTAAAGGCAGTCTTTAAAATACTCTTTACTTTTTAGAGTGTTCTGGCCTTTTCAATGTTCAATGTTCTCGAATGATGTTGAATTTGAGTAACACGTTAAAATTAACACCAAGATATTTGATACTCCTTTTAAAAGGAATCAGATTATTGTCAATGTTTAGCTCGAGATTGCGGCTTTATTTTCCGCCCCCACTTTTCCTTTGCCACTCGCAGAGAAAAAAAACGTTTATCGCCAGTTTGCTGCAAACGAACTTCATTTGTCGTGCTTCAAATCATCATTTGTAAACGTTTGAACAGTTAGTTAATAATGGTTAATAATGGTTAGTTGCGGGAAACACGTTATTTAGTTGCAAGAAATTAATTTTGTTTGTCATAAACGGCAGTTATTTTTAAAATGCAGCAACCGAAAAACTTGTTTTTTCCAACTGAAAACTTCGTTTGCAGGAAAAAAAATTAATTTGTTATAAGCGAATAGTTCTCAACTGACAAAAAAAGTTGCTTGATTTCGTTGATGAAAAGTGTTTAATATTTGCCATCAATGAAAAGGAAGTATTTTAAGAGTGTGAACAAACAGACACACAACTGTGAATCACATGCGTAGTCACACAACTGCGCATGAGCTGCTACACAGTTCGCTTTCGTTGATGACAAATGTAAAATATTTGCCATAAATGAAAAAACGAGAATGTGTTACAGTTTAAGTAAGTGCAGCCACACAAATGGCATCTCGCTTGTACCTTTGCACCTTGTCATAACAAAAATTTAAGTTGTTGTTGTTATAATAACAGTCAGTTGCGGGAAACTCGTTATTTAGTTGCAAGAAATTAATTTCGATTGCCATTTACGTAAGTTGTTTTTAAATTTCGGCAACCGAAAAATTTGTTTTGTTCAACTGAAAACTTCATTTGTAGAAAAAAGATCCATTTCTTATGACATACACATTTGTAATCTAAAAATATTCATTCTACACAATATCTCACAATAGCTCAATGGAAGCATGCTAGACTGTCACGCGGGAGACGTGGGTTCGGATCTTGGCTGTGTAAGTATCAAACATTTCAAATAAATTATTGAAATTCTAATTCTGTTTCATTAATTGCTTAGTCAAAAATAACCATCAAAATAACAAAAAAACAAAAAACAAAAAAAAAAATATTTTTGTTTCTGTTGGGAGTTGAACCCAGGTCATTCGAGTTCCTAGACTCGAACGCCAGCACGCTCGGCGTGCTTGCAAAACAATGATAAAATTTCATTAAGTTCGATGTTTTTTCGTTTCAAGCAAGAATATTTTGAAGTTGATGACAACTGAATATTCGTTTGCGGCAAATACAGTTCGCAAACGAAGTATAGTTGGTGAATTTTTCAGTTGCGGTAAATGAAAAATTTCTTTGCGTGCACTAGCATTCCTAAAACAGATACAATCAGATTTGAGGTTAATAATGTTAATGCCCCATTTTTTGTAAAAAATATTTATTTTATTGATATGACTTTCGAGCTTTCTAAGAGCATTTAAAGGATAATCATCTTTAGCGTAAACAAAGGTATGGTCTGCAAATAAAATTCCTAAGGAGGCAGGAATATTTTCGCCCTCATTTAAGTGGGGAAAGTCACTCATAAAAGTGTTGAAAAGTATGGGTCTCATAGCTGAACCTTGAGCAACGCCACTCAGGGAATCACAGATATTAGAGCGAGTGCCTTGGATTTGGATAAAGAATCTATTGGTTAAAAAGCTATCCAACAAATGAAAAATCTCTAGTGAAAAATTCAGTTTAAAAATTTTAAACAACAACCCCTCTCTCCAGACATTATCCCTTCTCATCATCAAGAGAGCACGCTACAGTGAATTTTTTCTCTTAAGCCGAAGAAATGGGTCGAAAATTGCTCAAAATAAAGTTGTTAGGCTTCTTTAAGATAGGCAAAATTCTGGCTTCCTTCCATAGTAAAAGGAAGTACCCATCATTTATACAATTGCAAAATAATATTGTAAGGAATTTGATTGCATATAGCGAAACCTTCTTAAGCAAGAAATAAGAAATCAAGTCCGGTCCACTAGACCTCTTAGCTTTCAGTTTATGTTAAATATTGGCAATCTCACCCTGTGAGGTAAAAACCCCTGTAACTGGCGGTGACACTGCCGAATTCTGATTATTGAAGATAAAAATATGCTCAGGCTTAAGAAGTCTAGCATACCGGACCGAATCTCTAACTTCAGTTACTAATCCGGGGTCGAACGTAGGAGATTTTTCTTTATATACTGAACTAAAATATTTTTCAAATTCAGAAACAATTTCCCGTTCCTCGGAAACTAATATATCGTTAACAATAACCTTGTCACATTTGAAACTTTTGTTCTTACCCACAATTTTAAAAATTTCTTTAAAGCCACTAGGTCCTGGAACAATTTTAGCAATTCTTTTTCTAAATTGAGCATTTATCCAAATCCTAACCCTTTCAGCAATTATTTTTTTAAGCAATGAGATTCTACCAAACAATTCCTTATAATCACTACAAACCCTGTTGTAGGTATTGTGAAAAATACGTTTGAGTTATTTTTGCCACGCGTGTTTTACTTTAAATAATTTTTCAATATCCTTAGGAAGATTTTTGTATTTCTTAATGCAAACAGGATTCTGAATAAGACTTCGAACATATCGGACGTGTTTTCTGAGCATAAATTTTCACTGAAAAAAAAAAAAATTTTTTTATTTATCGTTTTTCAAACTTAAACTGAAAAACTTCAATTATTGATTATTTTGCTAATTCCGATTACATTTAAATAACTAACATTTATAAAGAAGCTAAAATAAAACCATACACGATTCATCGCATGGACTCCAAGCCCAAAAGAGGAACCTCTTCCAAGAAGGAAAAAAAACCACCCGACAAAGGCGCTCCTACTGCGCAAAGTCCAACAAATAATCACTCTTCTGCCACTCATATTACTGATGCAAATAACGCTGCGCTTGAAACTTCTGATTCTGCTCCACCTAGTGCTCCTACCGTGCTTTTTCCGCCTAAGGGTTTTACGTATCTGCTCGTCATACTGCAGCCACTACGGTTAAAGCTCCTGGCCACAAACTCATCAATCACAGTACACCCGGTGCACTGTATCCTACAACCAACAATTGTTTGCCTGCTGCTCCTAGTAAGACTATGTTAAAAACTTCCAAGTGTAATCCTGCTCCCACCGGTGCTCCAGCTATGCTCTCTTCAACTGAAGAGAATTATCCGCCTACTGCTCATCATACTACTGTCGTTCAAAATGCCATTCCAATTGAAGCTCTTGGCTATAATACCGCCAATCAAAGTGCAACCGTCGTGCTGTATCCTTCAACTAATCATTGCTCGCCTGCTACTCCCTCTACTGAGACTCATGGCACCGAACGTTCTGCTGCTGAGCACATCTACAATATGTCTCAATGCAATTTTGCTTCATCTCCTGCAGCTATGCAGACTTTTTCGTCTCAACATCATGGCTTTTTAACTCCTTCATCAGACATCATGGACACCTTGGACCATGGATCATCAGCAACAACCACTCAAGGTCATGACTCAGCCAAAAAAATAAAGCTTCACCATTCTCAATCCACTCACAAGGCGGATAAGGTACCCCAAAATAATTCTAACTTTAATAATAATCATTTAAGAAATAATAGATTTTCCGCCTTATGTGAATTAGATGATAACGAATAATTATCCAATATTAATTACAACAACAATGATTCTCGCTCTTTTAAAACAAAAAATACAGATAAAAGTGGAGTGTCTTCCTTTAAGAGGGACAATTGCCCTCTGATATTCTTATATAATGTCAATATTAAAAATTTAATAAAAAAACTTAATTCATTGGAGACAAAAGTCCCATACAAAATTAAAAAATTAAAAACATAAACAAAAATAAAAGTAAGCTTTTTTTGGAAGACGTATTAGCACACACTGAAATGATGTCCTTCTTAAACGAAAATAAAATTGATTCCTACTCATTTACACCTAAGAACCAAAGGCAACTGTCTTTAGTGTAACGTGGAGTTTATTTCCTTACTGACCTATCCGAAATTAAAAATGCGCTAGACGAAATAGTTCCTGACGTAGTAAGTAAAGTCTAAAAATTCACAACTTCTTACTCGGTCAAGAACAGTACAGACACAGGTCTTTTTCTTGTCTCCCTAAACCCAGGAAAAACACTTAACGACATAAGTCATATAAGATACCTCCTAAGTCAGACTATCTCATGGGAGGCACCAAAAAATAGACAAAAGGAAATTCAATGCAAGCGATGCCAGCACTGGGGGCACATTGCACGCAACTGCAACCGGCAAAACGTTTGCATTAAATGCAATGATAACCACAATCCGGGAGAATGCCCTCTTAACAGGGTTGAAAATTCTAACCCATATTGTAATAATTGCCAAAAGTTTGGTCATCCTGCGAATTGGGGAGGGTGCGAAGTTTATCAAAAATTTCTTCTTAATAAAAAACAAAAATTAAGAGAAACTGCTGCCTTTAAATTAGCTGCGAAAAAGAACACAATGCAAGCTATCACTAATTCAAGTCTCTTAAACCCTAAGAAGTCCTTCGCAAGCCTCTTCAAAGCGCAGGACGACCAAAATTTTGGCAATCATTCCAACTCCATGTCTCGACCCCCAATAATAAATGAGTTCCTCAAACTTACAGATTACTTCCTTATTCCGGAGCAACTTACTCTCGAACAAAAAATTCGAAAATTTATGAACAATTATAGAACCATACCTTGTGAGCAGACTAAAGCACAGTTTTTAGATCTACTGACTCAAATTAAAAATTCTTATGGTCCGTAATACTAAGCTTATTACATTCAACGTCAGATCTCTTGTAGCCACGAGTCGAAAAATAGAATTATTAAATCTCCTTAAAAATCACGATATAGACTTTGGATTCATCCAAGAATGTCATTTACGAAACCCAAAAGTATTCTTAGAAGAATATAACTTTATTTATGACAATTCCCCTACTGGAGTAGCCATTATTTTGAAAAAGAACTTCAGTTTTTCTCGAGTCACACTACAAGGAGACACTTTTCCACACATCTTTATTAAACTCAACTTATCCGGACAAAGATCCCATAAATCTCTTTTACTAGGGTCCGTTTATGTACCTTGTAACTTCCCATCGGCTCAATTGTATTCAAGTCTTTGCGAACTCCTAAAACTCTTAAAAAATTTTGAGGCCACGATTATCGGTGGCGACCTCAACTCAAGAAATTCTCTCTGGGGCGACAATTTTGACAACAGTAACGGCAAAACACTCCAAAACTGGCTGCAAAATTACACACTCGATTTCACTCGCGTCTCTGATAGCAGACCGTCTTTTCCTTCTGCTGCTTTCTTTCTTGATCACTTTTTAATTAGCCCAAATCTAATCGATTTAATCAACCAAAATTTCACTATTTCTACTTTAGCTTCATTCTCTGATCACTTCCCGATTCTTCTTAAAATTAACCTTAAAGATGTTGAATTTATTCTTGAAAGTCCACAGTTTGTCACCTCCTTTAAAAAATTAATTGGTCCATCTTCGGCCAAGATCTGGAAATTGCTCTAGCCGAAAACTTCCCACCAAACAACATAAATTTACAAAACTCTGACATAGACGAGTATTAAGCCGGATCGATTTTGTATGGAGAAAAAAAAAAATCATCCAGACACCGACTCAAAAGTTAGAGGGACTCTTAAAAACTATTTCTGCATCATTTTTTTTTGGATCGGAGAAATCCCCATGGAGCGGTTTTGGATCTCCTGAACCCTTTTTTTGGCCAAAAAATCAAGTTTTTTGCCTATAACTTTTTTTTTTCTTCAGAATGCATACCCAAGATAAGCAAAAAAGTAAAGATTGTGATAGTACACAAATATTGGTTAAAAAAAATTTTAAAATTTGTTGTCCTTACAAACTCTTTTTAGACCCCAAAAAATCGATATTTCATCATTTTCGAAAAGGTGTTTTTTTTAAACACCTATAAAATATACATTTTTCATGGTATTCATGTGCATTTAAGCTTATTGGTAAAGTATTGAGCTATTCTTTCCATTGGTACAACGTATGGAGTGGTTTTATCAAAAGTGAGTACCATGAAAAATACGTATATTGTAGGCGTTAAAAAAATATATTTTCGAAATTCATGCATTTTGTACTTGAGCGCCATCTGGCGTATACTTTTCTAAAAAATGGTTGTCAGAATTCGATTTAGCGTACCTAAAAACTCAATCATACCAAGATTTGTCAAAATCTAACGGTAATTAAGGCAATTGAATAATAATTAAGCTGAAGAATCCTTCCGAATATCAATTTCTCATGTTTTATATAATTGTGGCACTTAGTTTTGGCTAAACTACACCATAAGATATATCAATGGAAAGAAGAGCTCAATATCTTTTCACTAAGCATAAATGCATATGAATTGCTTGAAAAATAAGTATTTTATAGGTGTTCAAAAGAAACATCTTTTCGAAAATGATGAAAAATCGACTTTTTAGGGTCTCAAAAGAGTTTGTAAGGACAACAAATTTCAAAATTTTTTTTAACCAATATTTGTGTACTATCACAATCTTTACTTTTTTGCTTATCTTGGGTATGCATTCTGAAGAAAAAAAAAAGTTATAGGCAAAAAACTTGATTTTTTGGCCAAAAAAAGGGTTCAGGAGAACCAAAACCGCTCCATGGGGATTTCTCCGATCCAAAAAAAAATGATGCAGAAATAGTTTTTAAGAGTCCCTCTAACTTTTGGGTTGGTGTCCGGCGATATCTAAATTTCGATCCGGCTTAACGAGTATATCAATAAATTCACAGCTATAATTGGTTCTACAATCTCCTTGCACTCAGAAACCTTTGAATATAAAAGAAACAAATATTTCATTTCGGATAGCGTTAAAAAACTTTTCAAAATCAAACACTCCTGAAAAAGAAATTTTAATCGGATTAACGATGAATATAAACTGTTATCCAACCAAATTAAACTCTTTAAAGTCATCATCAAAAAGCAAGTTCAAATCGAAAAAGCCAATGAATTCGAAAAAAAACTAGCACGCATCAAACCGGGCCCCACTGCTTACAAACAAATTTACAAAATTGTTAGTAAAAATAAAAATTCACAATGCTCAGTGATCTCCTGTAATGATATCATCATTCAAGATGACAATGATAAACTTGAGAAGTTTCACCAGCATTTCAAACAAGTTTACTCAGAAATTATTCCACAAAGATCAGATCTATTTGATATAAAATCCTCAGTGTCAGCCAGCTTATCGAACCTGCCCCTACGATTAATAATTTCAAAGATGATTTTAATTCTCTCAATAATATTGACACATTTCATTTTATTAAAACCCCAACTATCGAAACCATTTTAAAAAATCTTAACAACAAAAAATCTTCAGGACTAGACAAAATTTCAAACTTTATTATAAAAAAATTTCCTCCTTTAGCACTAAATTTTTTAACTATTTTATTTAATAATTGTTTAAATAATGGTTACTTTCCGAATAAATGGAAAATAGCCAACATAATTCCAATAAAAAAAAAACCGAACAATATCGACATAAATAACTTTCGGCCGATTTCAATGCTATCAAACCTTGGAAAGATTTTCGAACATGTTTTAAAATTAAAAATGAAATTAAATCTTGGAGATGATTACATCCCTCCCTTCCAATTCGGATTCAAAAAAGGGCACTCCACTACTCATGCCTTCAGTGTTGCCACTTTCTGTGTAATTACACAAAACGTGTGTAATTTCGAAACGATTGTACTGTCGATGTACTGTGAGCATTTTGTGTAATTTTTGTGTAATTTTGCAGTTGAAAGAAAAAAAAAAATGGCACCTTTATCATGAAATGAAAAAAAATTGTGAATGCACTTACATCACAGTTTTTCAGCTTTTAATTAAGATTCCATGAGAATCTTGCGCCAAGATGTGCAGCACCATAAATAAAATAATTAATAGAATACGACATCCACATGTTGTACCGCTAGATGACGTGATTCTAGCCAACTGTTCCTATTCAAGAAGAATTGTTTAGCCAATAGGACCAGTTGGCTTCAATTATGTCACCTAGCGTTAAAACATTCAAATTCTTTCATTCATGGTGCAGCACATTATGTGAATACTTTCTGGTCTCTGAAAACTCTGGCAGATTTATTTTGGTACTGGTGGTTTCACAAAAATATTTTATGGTTGCAAACGCTTCAGAAAGATTTGTAGAATGCATTCTTTTTCTAATATTGTATATAAATCAAATATTCATCAAGCAAATCATCGTTGGCAGTAGTACTGAAAAGGGAATTAAGGATATGATTATTTTCTACCAATTCTAAAAAAAATTTGTTCTCGCACAATAAAAACCGACATTTTTTGTTAAAATTAACGTTGTTTTTAACGTTTGTTTGAGCACAAAAACGAAAAATTTTTATATCGTTTTCTCCGAAACGAAATAAACTTTTTCCGAATTTTGAATTAACGTTATTCTTTTACTTTTTGATTTCACTTCAACGAAACAAAAGAATATTTTGGTTATCGTTAAAATCTACGTTAACGTGCATGCCTGCTTTTAAGACTTTCATTTTCAAATGTTTCGGTCGAACAAATATTTAATATATTAAAGAATTGTGAGACTGACAAAAGAAATAGACTAAATACTGATACAATTCCTCAATTTTTGTCAAGAAAGGAAAAAATAGCAGTGGAGGAGAATTTTTTGAGCCAGAAGCTGATATGTATAAAATAAAATGGAAATAATTGATAACCATTTGTACAGTATGCAATCCGATATCATTTTATATATTCTTATTGTTTTGTTATGTTTAATTCTTGAAAAGTTCATTTAAATAATTTGTTTTTTATTGTTTTGCTAATATTCTTTTAATACGAAAATAAAAAAAAAATATCAAAAAATTATATAAAAACTTTGTGTAATTTTATCAGAATTGTGTAATTTTGGGAAACCTTTGTGTAGTTTTGAAATATTTTTGTGGCAACACTGCATGCCTTACTTCTTTTCCACGACAAAATTATACGTAACCTTCGTCAAAAAAAAATGCACTGTCGCAGTCTCTTTAGACATAGAAAAGGCTTTCGACAAAGCTTTCCAAGATGGAATTCTTTTTAAACTCATTAATTTAGGTTTTGATCCATTTTTATTAAAATTATTTCGAAGTTTTTTTTGCAATCGTAAATTCTGTGTTCAAATAAATAACTCAAATTCCAATTTCGGCTCAGTTAAGAGTGGCGTTCCCCAGGGCTCAGTGCTGGCTCCGCACTTCTTTAATATTTTTATTCATGATTTCCCCCACATAATGTCTGACTCAAGAGGTATCTTATATGCTGATGATTGTCTAGTTTTTGCACATCACAAATCTCCTCTAGCTGCGCTAAATAAGGTCTCCAGACACCTACAAATCATCAATGATTTTTACACCAACTGGGGTATTCGAATCAATATCTCTAAATCCGAGGCTATTTGCATAAGAAATGCGTCTGGCAAATGTGGAAAACTGTTACTCCAGAAAGCAAAAATTTGAAGCTTCTCTTAAATAATACGGAAATAAACTTCAAAAACAACATTAAATATTTGGGCATAGAATTTAACAATCTTCTTAAATTCAATAAGCACGCAAGAGAAAATTTAAGAAAAGCTCACAAATTAACAGGCATGTTTTCTATACTTTTGAATAACAAATACATTAGTCAAAGAACAAAGCTTCTGATCTTTAAAGTAAGCATACGTTCAGTTTTGCTATACGCATTTCCTATCTGGTTCTCAATATCGCCAACGGTAGCCAATGAATTCGAAGTTCTAGAACGGAAAATTTTAAGACGTTGTGTTAATAAAAATTTTGAATCTTTTAACAAACGATATTCAAATAAATTCATTTACAAAAAAGCTATGATTCATCCAATATGCCGCTATGCTTTATCTTTACAAAAAAAATTTATTGATAAACTGCAATTCCATGACAACGAATTATAATAACAAAATCATAATTCTAAGTTATCTACCTTATAATTGTTAAATATAAATTGTCTTAATTGTATTCGATTGGAAAAAAGACTCAATAAATTAAATTAAAAAAAAAAAATTAATGCAAACATAAATGTTGTCTGAGTGGCTATCAAGGGTATCTAATAAAATGTTATTAAAGGTATTAATATGATTATAAATCTCATTATTAGTTAGGTTAACAGAATAAGACGGAACACATTGGTTCAACCTTGCATCCAAATCTGCCCTGAAATTCTCCCAGTTCATGCCCTTAAAGGACTTGCCATAGCTTATATTCAAAGATGAAAGTTCCATTGCAAGATTAATGTTAAGGAAGACAGGAAAATGGTCGGGGAAAGTGGGTAGTGTTTGAATAGTAAAATTGTTATCTATCAAGTTAATCAAATGCGAAGAAATCAGAAAGTGATGCAGATATTACGAACTTCTTGGAAACGTAGGAGACCCTGGCGTTAGATTAATTAAAGATGGAAAACATGTACTTTGCCATTTTTCAAAGCTTTTACCGTTTAAGTTGAAAGAGCTATCACCCCAATTGGGACTTCTTGCATTCAAATCACCTCCAATAAAAGCACCATCAAATTGCCTAGCTTTAATTTAAATTTTTCTTCGACAAAAAACACTGATCTGCAATTGGTGGGGATGTAAATTGAGCCAATCAACAATTTGTTAACTAATCCATTAATCCTTACATTGATAGAAATAAACACACTTGCAAGGTAAATACCATACAAACTAACTATCTCATACTCTATATTTTTTCATAAAACTCTCAATTTTATCAAAAAACTGGCTCAACAAATTTTATTTAGTACTATCACTCTTCAGCTGAATAGAAGAGGGACCATCCTGCCCTCTAAAGTGGCTTGCATAAGACACCGTAAGCGGAGGAGGCGCACTGGGTGCGCAAAAATTTCATCAGCTCTCTTCTTAGCTTCCGCTTTAACTTTTTGAGCAGATGTTTTCTTAAAGAGTGAATACTCTTTAAACCTTTCGCAGCCACGATAGTTTGCAGGATGGTCCCTCTTACAATTCACACAAGAAGACTTCAGACCAGATTCCTTAGTAGTCACACATTCTCCAGCGAGGTGATTGTTATTACACTTTACGCACTTATAATCACTTGCACAATTTTTTGCGATGTGTCCAAACTGTTGGCACCTTCTGCATTGCATCGGACCAGATTAACCTTTGGGTTTTTCCCAATGCACCTGTGTGTTGAAGAGGAACATAATTTTCAACACATCCGCTACCGATCTTCTCTTAGGAATTTTCACTAAGAAAAGAACATATATGATTTTTTTTCCCTCTGAGAACGAACAGTAACAAAGTTACTAACCTTCTCAACTCCACCAGGGATTAGGTCAAGTAACTCTTCAAAAATCTCAGCATCCTCATAGGTTGAAGACAACCCTCTCAAGATTAAACTAGAGTTTTTTTCCTCTTTTGGCGTATATGAATTCGCCTGAATCCCTGGACTTTCTCTAAGCTTCTCGAGAAGCGCCCGGTGAATCATCCCATCCTCGACAAAAATTTTACTTTTAGACCCCATATAATTTTTAGATCTTAAATCTTTTACTAACTGCCTTTCCTCTACATTTTTTTAGGAAAATTGGAGGACAAAACTTACTCTTTCATTTTTGATTTAAGTTGGTATCTGGATTGTTAACACCATTGTCAAGGCCATCTTTGCCACCCTGGCCAGTCACGTGTTTAGTAGGTCTCGGTTGACTGCGTGGAACAGAATTCTGGAACTCCTTCCTAGCACCAGTTTTTTCTTTCACCACCATCTCGTTGAATATTGCAAAACGATTAGCATTTTTTTTGCAGGATGCCTGCAAGTCATCATCTGATTTGCTATCAGTCGAAAGTCTTCTTGCCCTTTTAGACACCTTGACCAAATCTTGGTGCACAGAGTCAGCCATATCTATATCATTGGACTCAACATTAGAGCCCTGCTGCACCTCAGAGTTAATCTGCTTCTGCGGTTCGGTACGTACATCACTGCTAATAGATGATAAAGCGCTCGTAGCTAGAGCAACAAGTTGTTGAGCAGCCTCAGCTTTTCTAGGACTGGTCATGTGAGCCATCATTAACGTGCATATTCACCGAAAATCTCCCGCACTTTAATGAAGTTCCCGCCAATTTGACGTAAATAAAACGCATCAGACAAAGTGTGCAGCACAATATGGCGTCAAACACTAGACAAAATCAATTTATCTTAACGCTTTGCGCATCAATATGCAAAAACATATATAAAACATATATAATGTATGTTTTTGGTCAGAGTTAAGTTTCGTTTAGCATAAGTAAATTATCGAAATTATTTAGCATTTGTATAGGGATAAAAAAAACCAAAACAAATTTCGTTTAGTTGAAAAACGAAATTATCATAAAAAAAAATGTATTTAAAGTTTATTGTAAAATATATGTTGTTTCTTAGACAAAATTTACAAACATTTGAATATACGGTAGGAATCTGAGCGGAGCTCGGTCGCCCAGGTACTATACTATAAAATGAGTTAAGTTATTTTCTCGCACAAAGTGTTTTTTTTTTGAGAAATAATTACATATTACAAATTTATCACACATGCAATCATTAAAGAAAAAAAGAAAAAGAAAAAAGATG
This sequence comes from Tetanocera ferruginea, assembly GCA_958299015.1. NCBI lineage: Eukaryota > Metazoa > Arthropoda > Insecta > Diptera > Sciomyzidae > Tetanocera > Tetanocera ferruginea. Next base: position 98,706,014 of record OY282641.1, on the reverse strand, counting down.
TTGTTTATAAAACACTTAAAGGCAATTAAAATCCAATTGGATTATTTCAATATTTTCACACAATAAATAAATAAACAACGAACGTTTTTTTGTTACCCCTTATTTAAAATGAGCATTTGAATTAAAAATACAGGAACTTTGTTCACAACCGGCACTTAATTACACTGTGTGACGAAATCGACAAAAAAAAAAGCACAAGCAAACCTTATAGAAATTCTTAAAGAGGGACATGTTGCGAATCTATCGCATCTTGACAGACCTCTCAATCAGAGCTGTAAAAGAATGCATTCAATTTGATTGCTTCTACAAAATTTTGAATCAGTGAATAACGAAATAAGAAAACATTCAATGAATGCAAAATTGATTCCTGAATAAAATTTTGAATTCACAATCAATTTCTAAAAATTGACTAATTATTCATTTCTATTATTCATTTGTCGTTATTCTGAATAATACATTCATTTTGTTATTCAAATGAATGCTATTCATAAAGAATGCTTTTCACAAAGAATGCAATTCACAAAGAATCGTTATTAATTTTGCATTCATGCATTCATTTTTTATTCATTATTCATTTTTTATTCATTATTCATTTTTTATTCATTTTTATTCATTATTCATTTTTTATCAATTTTTTATTCATTATTCATTTTTTATTCATGCCTGTGGTGTTAATTTTGCAATCAAAGTATTATATTTTTAGTTTGGTGCAACAGCGCAATTACCGGGGTCTTGGGCTAATTGTTTTATATTTTTAATTGAAGTAAATTTTCAGTTTTAAATTTGCAACTGGGTAGCTTCGCGTGAATTGAGGAAAAATAGTGTTCTCTCATGAATAAATGAAATAAAAAATGAATAATGAATAAAAAATGAATAATGAATAAAAAATTAATAATGATTAAAAAATGAATAAAAAATTAATAATGAATAAAAAATGAATAATGAATAAAAAATGAATGCATGAATGCAAAATGAATAACGATTCTTTGTGAATTGCATTCTTTATGAATAGCATTCATTTGAATAAAAAAAAAATGAAAAAATATCTGAATAAAGAAAAATGAATAATCGAAATAAATAATAAATTCATTTTTTTGAAATTGAATGTGAATTGAAAATTTTATTCATGGATCAATTTTGTTTTCAATGAATAGCATTCTTTTGTCCTTATTCACTTGTACTTAGAATTCTGAATATGAATGCAAATTTTACAGCTTTGCTCTCAATGTCGTCACAGTTTTTTGTAATTAATTTCTAAAGTGTTCAAATACTGTTGTGCCAACCTTCATTGAATTTTTAGTCATTTGCCTTGTCGGATATAAAAACTAAATTGCACTTCTTTTCAGTAGAATTTCGTTTCATTTCATTTCATTTCATTTCGTTTATTAATTAGTCAAAAAATTTAACAAATTTCTTACTGACTAATCTTAGACATTAACTTATGATATCTATACATATATATCTATATCTATACACATATCAATACATAGTACCTGGGCGACCGAGCTCCGCTCAGATTCCTACCGTATATTCAAATGTTTTACGGTTTTTAATGTATCGAAAATGCCAACTTAATCTTAGAAACAACATATAAGATCATATTTTTCAATATACTTGAAATGCATTTTTATTTTATGATAACTTCGTTTTTCAACTAAACGAAATTTGTTTTGGTTTTTTTATCCCTTCACAAATTCTAAATTATTTCGATAATTTACTTATGCTAAACTTATGCCGGCAAAATTTACCTTCTGATCCTTTTTCACTTACAAGAATAGAAGTTATTTTTTATGTCGCAATTTTTTCTAAAGTTATGGAGATAGCAATTTTTAATCAAAGTAAAAATCTTGAAAATGGAGTCATTCTCAATAAATCATATCTCTGTCATTTGTTACCCCTATTTTTTTAAATGAAGTATCGTTAGAAAGCAATTGAAAAGCGATTTTTAATAAAAAATAAAATACTTTTGGAATTTTTTTGCTAGAGTTGCCTACTTTTTTAAAAAAAGTAAGCTGTTCATATCTCAAAAAATGCATTTTCGGTTTTTTTTACGTAGAATAACGTCATACCTACAGCCTTTAGGGGGGGTGCGATAAAGCCATGCGAGATAACGCCATATGGCTTTATAACTCAATTCGAAGAGTGATAAAGCCATTTTTTTGTCAAAATTTCTGTATGGCTTTATTTCCCATCACAAAGAGCGATAAGGCCATATGGCGTTATCTCACATGGCTTTATATCTCATTTGATATTTTATTTTAAAAGGTTTATTTTGGTAATGTTTCTTATAGCCGAGAATCTGAGAGCCAATCTAATAACAATTTTCTCTGTAAAAGAAAACCTCAAACGTTTCATTGAGAAAATCCTTAGTTTTCACTGAAAAAACAAAAGCTAATGATTTTCCCTTTTACAGAATGTTCTAATTGAGGTGTAAAAATTCTGTAAAAGGATAAATAGCTAATTATATTTCACTGACAAAAAAAAAGAATTGTTATGATTAGAAATCATTTGAAAAGGTAATAATTGTTGTGAATTTCCCACTAACCATTTTTTAAAAAGAAAAGAAAGTTTTAGTTTTTTTTAATGTTTATTTCAAACTAAAAAATTTTCCTTTTGAGCATCATTTTCATTTGAAGCATCTAAATATTCTTCAGGAATATGATTTAAATTAAAAAAAAAAAAAAAATTAAACATTACTTCAATATTACATTTCGAACAAAAAAAAAAGGCTTGAAACCAAATAACTAGATGTAACAAATCGATTTACAAAAACAAAAATGTCAATAAAACTGTAGGTATTATTTTTAATTATTTTTATTTATTTTTAATATAATAAATAACAATCAAATCAACAATAACAATGCAACAGCAATGAATTGAGAGATAACGCCATATGGTTTTGTCTCTCAATTGCCAAAAATAAAATATGTCATTATCTCTCAATACGATGGGTGATAACGCCATATGGCTTTATCTCTCAATGCGATGGGAGATAAAGCCATATGGCGTTATCTCGCATGGTTTTATCGCACCCCCTCCAGCCTTTAATACTCATCGTTCAAACATAATATATATACTAAAGTATCAGATATATCCTGCGCTAAACGAATATCTAATTTAGGATTTTGTTACTATTATATTAGAGTCACAAAATAGCAAAAGCTTAGAAGAATAATCTAGATTTTTAAATAAGAAAATCAATCATTAGCTGCTTGCATGTTGTGTCTCCTGCTTTCTTTGTTTTTGCTTTGTTGTTTTTTCTTGTGTTGGTTTTGTATATATAATAAAGGAATCTTGGACCATAAAACTGTAAAAAGCTAGAACAAAATTTTTAGTTCCTTCTTTTTTATTTGCAGTAAGTTTACAAAATTTTAAATGCCTTATAAAAATTCGAAATAAATTAAGATCAAATTTACTCTAAGAATTTTTTAATCGGTCTCAAAACAAAACAATTTAACATTTTTCAATCGGCCGTCTGGGGCGGATGAAGTGACAAATTCACATTTTGTACATATCTTAAAGTGTGAACTTAGTGTGAACAGACCACATAGTACAACAACTTTGCGGTTAAAAATCTTAGAGTAATTTTTAAACAGTACATTGGACTAATACATATTTTAATCCTTTTTTTAGAATTGATACGATTAAAAATACTAGACATATTTTTAGTCAAAGCTGTACGTAAATTTAATAAATTGGGAACACAATTTGAATTATAGTAACTTAGGTTAAAAATTGAATACAAAATAACTAAAAGAGCAATAAAAGCTGTAATTTGCTTACATTTTGTTCAAGCTATCGCAAGCAACAGGATATGACAAAAAATAAAAATATTGCACTATGCAATTGTTACATTAAATAATTAATAAAATAAGATTTTAATAATATAAAATTTAAAAAAAAATTGTATCATCAATCAGGCTGAGAATCGACCCATGCTTCCTTAATTGTAAATATCAAGTCGACAACAGCTTAATCGACTGGGCCACGACTCTACTGCTCTTTGCTCAACCTAATAACAACCGGTTGCTGTTTTAGATGCAAAATTCATATTTATCATATTAAGTGAATAGAAAGCGACATCTATTGGGTAATATCATACAACGAAAAATAATGCCAATAGTTTTTTTCATGTGTTAAATCTAATCGAAACACCCTATTAACTTGGAACAGCCTCTTAACGTGGAGCAGAGCACCAATGCTGCGAATCAGTTCGTTCAAAACAAAACCAACACAAGAAAAAACAACAAAGCAAAAACAAAGAAAGCAGGAGACACAACATGCAAGCAGCTAATGATTGATTTTCTTATTTAAAAATCTAGATTATTCTTCTAAGCTTTTGCTATTTTGTGACTCTAATATAATAGTAACAAAATCCTAAATTAGATATTCGTTTAGCGCAGGATATATCTGATACTTTAGTATATATATTATGTTTGAACGATGAGTATTAAAGGCTGGAGGGGGTGCGATAAAACCATGCGAGATAACGCCATATGGCTTTATCTCCCATCGCATTGAGAGATAAAGCCATATGGCGTTATCACCCATCGTATTGAGAGATAATGACATATTTTATTTTTGGCAATTGAGAGACAAAACCATATGGCGTTATCTCTCAATTCATTGCTGTTGCATTGTTATTGTTGATTTGATTGTTATTTATTATATTAAAAATAAATAAAAATAATTAAAAATAATACCTACAGTTTTATTGACATTTTTGTTTTTGTAAATCGATTTGTTACATCTAGTTATTTGGTTTCAAGCCTTTTTTTTTTGTTCGAAATGTAATATTGAAGTAATGTTTAATTTTTTTTTTTTTTTTAATTTAAATCATATTCCTGAAGAATATTTAGATGCTTCAAATGAAAATGATGCTCAAAAGGAAAATTTTTTAGTTTGAAATAAACATTAAAAAAAACTAAAACTTTCTTTTCTTTTTAAAAAATGGTTAGTGGGAAATTCACAACAATTATTACCTTTTCAAATGATTTCTAATCATAACAATTCTTTTTTTTTGTCAGTGAAATATAATTAGCTATTTATCCTTTTACAGAATTTTTACACCTCAATTAGAACATTCTGTAAAAGGGAAAATCATTAGCTTTTGTTTTTTCAGTGAAAACTAAGGATTTTCTCAATGAAACGTTTGAGGTTTTCTTTTACAGAGAAAATTGTTATTAGATTGGCTCTCAGATTCTCGGCTATAAGAAACATTACCAAAATAAACCTTTTAAAATAAAATATCAAATGAGATATAAAGCCATGTGAGATAACGCCTTATGGCCTTATCGCTCTTTGTGATGGGAAATAAAGCCATACAGAAATTTTGACAAAAAAATGGCTTTATCACTCTTCGAATTGAGTTATAAAGCCATATGGCGTTATCTCGCATGGCTTTATCGCACCCCCCCTAAAGGCTGTAGGTATGACGTTATTCTACGTAAAAAAAACCGAAAATGCATTTTTTGAGATATGAACAGCTTACTTTTTTTAAAAAAGTAGGCAACTCTAGCAAAAAAATTCCAAAAGTATTTTATTTTTTATTAAAAATCGCTTTTCAATTGCTTTCTAACGATACTTCATTTAAAAAAATAGGGGTAACAAATGACAGAGATATGATTTATTGAGAATGACTCCATTTTCAAGATTTTTACTTTGATTAAAAATTGCTATCTCCATAACTTTAGAAAAAATTGCGACATAAAAAATAACTTCTATTCTTGTAAGTGAAAAAGGATCAGAAGGTAAATTTTGCCGGCATAAGTTTAGCATAAGTAAATTATCGAAATAATTTAGAATTTGTGAAGGGATAAAAAAACCAAAACAAATTTCGTTTAGTTGAAAAACGAAGTTATCATAAAATAAAAATGCATTTCAAGTATATTGAAAAATATGATCTTATATGTTGTTTCTAAGATTAAGTTGGCATTTTCGATACATTAAAAACCGTAAAACATTTGAATATACGGTAGGAATCTGAGCGGAGCTCGGTCGCCCAGGTACTGAACGATTAAGTGAAATGTATATCAGAACAAATTGAGATTACGAAAAGCATATCATTTGGCCATTTTAATTTTATTTTGGTGGAAATTTAATTTGTTTCTTCAAATTTCAAATAAAAAGTGCACTTTTTGAGATGTGAGCAACTTAGATTTATTTTCAAACGTAGGAAACTCTAGCATAGGAAATTCTTACCAAAATATTTTCCTTTTTAAAATTTGTTTAAGATTTGGTGTAAATTACTCTATTTGTAAGATTTATTTTTTTATATCAAAAATTGGTACATCAAAACTGTACTAAAAACGTTTCTATAAAAAAAAAAAAAAAAATGAAATATATAACAAATTAAAAACAAAAAAAAAAATAAAAACAAAAAAATTAATGTGCACGGCGGGGTTCGAACTCACAACATTGATAATTTAGGACACAAGCTCTATTCTCTGAGCTATCCCTGCTATATCAATATTAGCAAACTTAACATAGCATATTCCGCAGGAAAATTAACATATTTATTAAATGCGTGAAAACTCGGAAAAATAGCTTTTCTCAGAGATGAGACCTAGCTGGATCGATTTTTCAGCCCCCTCTTCATCATTATTGTAAATTTCATCGAAATCTTTAGAGCCGTTTTCGAGAACGCAATTGCAAATATATATACAAATATTGCTCGTTTAATAGAATAAGATATGCATACATACATATCGTATCATGTATGCCAAAAACATGAATGTGCTTTTTTATCATTTTTTTTATGAACGAGTTTAAAGGTTCAAATGCTTCTCAGAATTTGCAAAATAAGACTTTTAAAGAAATTCTTTTGCAGAAAGTTCGGCATTTATTTCATTGACAGTTGAAAAAAATTGGATAGACCTACATCCTTCCTATCTTCTTTAAAAACACATTCGTTGTTTTGGCATACAGTTAAAACAAATTTTTACACATTCATTCAATTAACCTGCTTGCTAATATAATTTGGAATGTGTGTAAAAATTAAGCTTACTAGTTTTACGATATTTTTCTTTTGCAAACTTGTGGACATTGACATATGCAAAAAACCAAAATTATTATTTATTGAATAAAATTAAGTTTTCAAACTTGCTTGCTCCTAAATCAAAAAGCTCATTCATTGTTTTGGCATACGCACAAAAAAACTTTTTAAATCATTCGTATATAGGAAGATTCAGTTTCAAAAACATAAATAAAGTTTTTTTACCAAAACCTAATACAGGTTATTTATTTTTAGTTTTTCAACAATAATTTATTAAAACCGAAAAAAATTAAAGGATATAAAGGAAAAATATTGTTATTCATCTTCTCTATTTGTCTCTGCTTCAATATTTGGTTCTCGCAGATCATCACGAATCTGTATAGCTGAGCCTCCAATCCCAATTTTACATGCAACAACAATAGAGTTCAGCTATTTTTCAGATTTTTCGCATTTTCTCAGACTTAACACACTTGAAGCCACCATACAAAAACATCAAGAAATTTGATGCTATAGGTAGCATAATAGGTAGCATATAGGTAGCAGTTAATGTTGAATTTACCAACTAAAGTTTGGGTTGGGCTAAGGAACGTATATACTAATAGGAATGTTACGGAGATGAGTTTACCGGAAGAGGAGTTTTTAAATTTGATTTACCGAAGCCGGAGTCGTAATCGGAGCCGCAGTCGGAGTCGAAGCTGGATTTGGAGTATAAGAAAGAGTGAAAATTATGACTAATAAAATAATAAAAACATAGAAGATTATTCAGTATCTTTAACCAATACTTAAAATATTACGAAATTATTGCACACACTTTCGTCATGTTCGCAACAACTGGAAAATTAAAAGTTTTTTCCGTTGTTTTTTTTACACAGTATTGCTAAAGAGTTTAGAGTAGTTAAATTTATAATTAATAACTTATAAACTTAAAGTTATTTTAACAGAAAACCTCGCCCATGTTTGAGTCGTCAAATCATAAACGCCACTTCATTTCGATCTACGTTATTACTCTAATTCACAATTATAGTAGGCGAATTTGGAGTCAGAGGGGTAAAATAAAACCAACCTTTTGGACTCAGTTACATCCCTATTAATAACCATGAATACACATAGATGAAGTAACACACTAGCATTAAGTCTTCTCTTATCACAGTTCAGTATGTTGCTTTTTTTTGTATTTTTCGCATCTTCTGCAGATCTTTTAACTTTTGTTCAGAAATATCATCATGGTTAAAAAAAATCCCTCAAGTTTATTTCAAATTTTTTTAAAACTTTCAAATGCTTTTGAATGATATTTCTAGAATCTGTTAAAATTTGTTTCTCCAAAAACATGAATGTGCCACATTCATTGTTTTGGCATACACAAAAAATCAAAAATGTTCATTCATGGAATTAGGTAATCATTGAGGTATTGCGGACAAACTAATCTATATTCATAATTCACGTTTTGGTACAGTGTTCTTCCTATAAAAACGCATCAAAATCTGCAATAAACCCAAAATCGATTTTTTCACATTCATTGTTTTGGCATACATGGGAAGATATGTACGTTAACTTATAAAAAAACTAAATTTAATAATTTTTTTATAATGTTTCTTGAAAGAGAGAAATATATATGAAAAGAATTTGGCAGACGATTAAATTCAATTAATGCCCTATTAATTGGAGCATTAAGAGCATAATTAGTTCTACTGAAACCAACATTGAAAAAGTCAATAGTGGAGTTCACGATCTGGTGCAAATGGTCTTGCATGAGTGCATTTGCAAAAGTTTATTGCATATTCTTGCACTACACTAACAAAATACACACGTTTGCATTTGCTACGTTGTTGCAAATATGCAACATCTAAAACATATAGGATGTAAATGCTACATACATGCAACACTAGGTTGCAAGCTCAAGTGCCAAAAATGTATATGAATTAAAAATCAAAGAAAACAATTTTGTTATATTGCAATGGCTTAAAATGAAAAAATTTAAATATCAGATTTTTTGTTTTTATTTCTTTTCAAATCAGCTGTGTTTAGTTTTGCAACAAGTGTTGTAGCGTTATCCAAAAAAAGCTGTTCATAATTGATAGCAAATTTTTGCAATTGCATAGTTTTGCAATCAAGTGCAAATAAGATCGTGAACTGCCCTAATGTTCCGCAAATGTCTAGACGGAATATTGAAATTAATTTTTTCTAAAAGAGATGGACAGTCAGTTATTCCGGAGACTATATCATAGATAAAAAGTAGAGAAAGAATAGATCTTCTACTATTTAAGGTCTTGAGATTCAAATGCATGCATCTGGCATTGTATGATGGAGTCAATTCAGTAAAGTTCAGTAAACTGAATCAGTAAAGTATGTAGTTACGATAGAATGGTCTCCAAATCACTACCGCATACTCGAGTTTCGAGTGAACGAAGGAAGTGTAAAGTAACTTCAGGGTGTAAAGGTCTGAAAATTCTGAGCTATTACGCCGTACAAATGCCAAAAGAGCATAGGATTTAGAAACAATATAACTAATGTGGGAAGTAATAGAAAATTTCGAATCGAAAACAACACCAAGATCCGAAATTTCATTGACATCATTTAATTTGGTATTGTTAATGAAATAAGAAATATGGGCCACAGAAACGCATTTAGAAAAACAAATTTATAGATATTAAGAAAAAGCCTATTTTTTTGGCACCAGTTATAGAGATAGTTCAGCTCCAATTGAAGAATATCTGAATTTAAAGTGCTTTTTATGGGTGAATAGATTTTCAGACCGTCGGCATATAGTAGATATTTGCAATGTGAAAAACAGGAACTAATATCATTAATGAAAAGCAGAAAGAGCAAGGGGCCAAGGATGCTGCCTTGAGGCACTCCAGAGGTAGCAATGAAAGGTTGCGATCGAAAATTATCAAGAACTACATAGCAAGTTCTGTTAACTAAATAAGATCCTAACCATAATAAAGAAACTGAGTGAAAACCCAGCTGTTTTAATTTCATAAGCAAAATCTTATGTGAGGCCTTGTCAAAGGCTTTAGAAAAATCTGTAAATATCGCGTCCACATAATATCCAGACTGGAATGCAGATATGCAATCTTCGGAAAAACACAAAAGATTAGAAGTAGTTGAGCGACCAGCAACAAACCGATGCTGAAAAGGACAAATGAGATTTTTAACTGAAAAGTACATTTTTTGTTTAATGATACTTTCAAATAATTTAGATATTGTCGTAAGTTTAGAAATTGGGCGGTAGTTAGTAACACCACTGCAATTTTTTAAGAAAAAAGGGGAAATGCCATCGATATCTATTTGAAAAGATGGTTTGAGTTTAAGAATGGCGTCAGAGATATCTTCAATGGTAAGACTTAACGCTCCGAAGTCAAGAGGAGAGGATTCAGTGGAGAAAGAATCCTGTTCAGAAATCACATCGGAATTCTCATCCATAGTTAAATTAGACTTAAAAAGGTTCACTGTATCCTGTGAAGTACTTGCATGCAGATTGTTAAAAAACACCGAAGATGAAGTTGATTCTTTAGATTTAATATAGCGCCAGAATGCATTTGGGTTCAATTTGATGTTGTTTTCAAAATTATAAATATATTTTTGATGAAGGTACCTTCAAGAACGTTAAACTCTTTCGAATGGAGCAGATATTTGGACCTATATGATTCCAAATTGGAAGTCTTATATTTCTTGAAAAACTTATTTCTTAAATTCTTCAGCTTGTTTAGTCTCTGGTATACCATGGAATCTTATAACGTTTTTTGGAGTATTTCGGAATATTTCTTAAACAAATATCATATAGTTTGGGAATCCCAATCAATATGAGAAACTTGAAAATTCAGATTAACAAAATCGCAGTAGTTACAGTTAAAAGAAACTGAAGCAGGATCTTGTTTGATGGAATTAAATTCATAGAATTCCAACTCAAGAACTATTGACAGATGATGGAAATTTGAGGGAGAGAAAGGGAAACCACACTCATGGATGTTAAAATTGATGTTATTAGATAAGAATAATAAATCTAAAAATCTTCCTAGTTTATTTTCCAGAGAGTTAATTTGTTGGAGATCTAAATTGAGAATTATCAATCATGTAGATTTCAATTTGGCTATTGGCATTTGTGGGATTTAAAATATTCTTATCATAAAGAAATTTCCAAGAAACGTTGCATAGGTTAAAGTCGCCTAGTATGCAAAAATGATTATTTTCGGAGTTATTTTGCATTAAGAAAATTATATTGTCAACGTGAGCCTTATAAATATCAAAAATGCTATTCGGAGGAATGTAGGAACACCAGCCGCGTACCGTGGGGGGGGCGGGGGGGGCGGTCCGCCCCGGGCGGCACTAGTTTAGGGGCGGCACTGAAGCTAAATAAAGCCTTTTACAAAATAAATATGTGTACATTATCATTTTAAGGTGTACAAACAAAAGAAAGAACTAAACTTAATGAATAAATTTGGCCACCACAGTAAATGTAACTATATTTATGAGCTTCGTATTGAGCACAACCAAAATGTAAAATCGTTTTTCGAGTCTCAAAATTAGTTGCCAAAGAAATAAAAAAAGACATAATATTTAGGCATGTGCGAGTAGTTGAATTTTCGAATAACTCGGCTGCGACTTGAAACAAGCATTGAATAACTGGTGTTTTCGAGTAACTCAAAGTTTTTTGAGTTTTTAAGTGCTTTAACTTGTCAGTGGAAATGCCCAGTAGAAAAGTGGTTTAACAGAATAACGTTTTTCAACTTAGGTATATTTGGTAAAAATAGCTGTTTTGTGCTTTGATGTGTTGAGTGTGGGAGAAAGGCGGAATTTTCGTTTGATTATGGCGAATTGTAAGTTCAGAGTGCATATTAAGAAATAAAACTTATGCGTATAATTTTAAGTCGTATCTTTTATAATGTTTTTTGATTTTTTAAGGGATTTCACGGTTTTAATAAAATCACTTTTTGGAGAGGAGTTAGGCGTGGTCTTAACTGATTTAGGTCATTTTCTAATTTAATAATTTAATTATTAATTTTCAAGAACTGACTTTGAGAAATGACCACAAGGTTTCAGCAGCTTCATGCTCTTGCTGAAAAATTCGCAATTCTTACTCCTTTGATTCTCCTGAATGATAAGTTGGAATGTAAACTGAATGAATTCTGTCACGAAGAAATTGACAATGAACAGTTTCTCGTTGAGAGAAAAATACTTCAGCATATTGTTTCTATAGCTCACAAAGAAACTGATTCTTGTATGAAAGATCCACTTGAACTTTTAAAATTTATTTTTAAATTAAGTCTAGAAAACGCAGTTCCAAACATTGTTATACTTTTAAGCTTTATTCTAAGCTTTTATTCATAAAAACCTACATTAGAACTACAATGAGTACTTCTCGCCTACAAAATCTTGCCATATTATCTATAGAATACAAGTAAAGTAATGAAATAGACTTTGACAATTAGGGAATTCACAGTTTGCTTCTAAAGTTAACACCTGACAACTTTAGAAAGATATTTAGATCGAACTGTGAGCACCTTTTTTTGTGTTTTGGAGCTAAATTGCAAAAATAGTTTTCAAAAATTTGAAATTTGTTCATAAACATGCCTCGAATGAACGGAAAGGAAGAATTATGAGATAACTTTAGCAACAAGTGGGATCTCAAGTTTGTACTTAAAACAAAAACAATCAAAGTTAACACGTGCTAAAATGTTCTAAAGTTAATAAACGGCAAAGTAAACAGAGCAGATAATACAGAACTGTGAGCACCCTAAATGTAATTACCGATTTTGCTAATAAAAAAACAAGAAAAATAATAATTTAATAAAATATTATAAAAAAAATTGTATTTGTATAAATTTCCTTTTCGGTGTCATTAAGGAATAAACTTTTTTATCGTTGGCCTGATTCTAATATGGCGTAAGTCAACATTTGGAATAATAGCGATTATTAACGTTTAAGGGGACCTGACGCCTTCAAAATTTTGTTTATTTTAATGTTTAAAAATGTGTATAAGTTCAATAAAAATAGATATAATTTTGAAAAATTACAAATATATTTTTCGGAAAAATATTACGCAAAAAAATTTTTTATTGTTTTTATCACATATACTGCTGATGGAATTTTTTTAAAAAATTCATGGCGCTTTTAATTTCATATGTTTTGTTCACCACTTTATATATCATAAATAAATTTTATTTTCAAATGTAGGGTATAAGTATAGTGTGTATGCAATGACAAAATTTTATTATGCCAGGTTACTCCTTAAAAAATACTTGTTCAGGTGTCAATATATCATATGTATTTATATTTTAGTAAATATAGAATTCTCCCGTGATATAACAAAACCAAGTAACTTGTTTTTTGAAAATTGTGAGAAATTGAGGTATTGTGTTATAGGATATAATCTTTCCGTATATAAGATTTTTAAGTTTTTTCAAATTATTGAAGAGTTAAATTATTGAAGAGTTAAGAGTTAAGTTTCGAAATTTTTGAAACTTGTGCTAGCCAAATTATTTTGCGTTGCAGTTTTTTAACAATTCAGTCGATCTTAAGATACTGAGAAAATTTTTGACATATATTTTTTCATTTCATATAAACAAGATTTTTGTTTTTTCACAAAACCAGGCAACTATGAAGTTACTTAAAAGCAAATAAAACATTTATATGTTTCTTAGAACACTTTATTCGTTGCTGTTTTTTCAAAATCAAGTAACTTTAAAGTTGCTTGGTTTTGTTGTATAATATCAATTAAAACACAATTGTTTAGAAAATAAGTTGAACATTTGTTACAATTTTAATTAAGTATCTTATTATTATTGGTTGGTGACCGTGGCATGCAGGTTAAGTGTGTGGCTTAGCATGCTCGGAGCCCGGGTTCGATCCCCAGCCGTGGCGAAAAGTTTTTCAATAAAAAATTTTTCTGATCGGTCACCACCTCTCTGCAGACAATGGCAAACCTCAGAGAGTAAATAATGCCATGTAAAGCTTCTTGAGAACATGAGCCGTTCGGAGTCGGCATAAAACATGTAGGTCCAGTTCTCGGTCAATTGTGTGCATAAATTTAATAACACACACAACACAATCGATCCTAAGAAGCTCGGTCAAAGTCCTTTCAAGGGCTGAAATGGCCAATTTGTTTTTTTTTTTTTTTTTTTTTTTTTTATTATTATAATTAAGTATCTACACAAGTATCTTATTAAGTAAATTATATATAAATCTATTCATTAAACTCAATAAAAAATCTTTTGATACTATTTTTAACAAAATTAATGGAACATATAAATAAATTCATGAATGTTGGTATTTACTCATGGCTTGTAAAGCCAATAGAAAGATCCTTAGAATCTGCACATTCCTTAAAATCTTCCCAAAAATTAATTTTTGTGTTATCATGTATTAAAGGAATTAATCTATCTATAATATCCTTCTTTTTAGATGGGTTTTTCACGATTTCCTTTAATTGTACATATTTGAAAATTTCAGAAGATCTTTTTGATGAACTAATGTGCATCGGTTTCGATGGAAGTTTTATAAAAAATTACAATAATCCTTTTCGAAAATTTTGCATTTCATTTTTTTCGGCAATTGCTGTATGCTGGATGCAATAATCTTTTCTTTGTAGCACGATTGAAAACGAATGTTTGAGAATCCTTTGTAGTACGATTGGAAAAGATTGTTTGAGAACCTTCAGATCGAGTATCCATGAAATGATTGTCCATGAGCTCTTCTTCGTCACCTTTTTTCATTTGTGGATCAAAATCAGGATCATAGTACGACGATGCAGGACTAAAATCAATTTTACTTTCTCCGTTATTAACGCAAAAATCACTGGAGAGTATACTTATATTTTTGTAATAATTTCCAAAAAAAAATTCAAGGAACTTATCATATAATTTTTGATAGATTATGACTTTCAAATTTTCAATTAAATCGAAATTTTTTTCAAGTGACGACATTGTACGCTGTTTTTGATTATATTCGATACGTTTGAAGAAGAAGATGTGACTAAGAAAAAATGTTCAATAAATTTTTGAAATAATTTTTCGATTGCGGTATTTTGAAGTGAATTTTTTCGCATAAAATTTAACTTCGTTTAAGTAATGTGCTGAAAAGTACTGAAGTAACTTGGTTTTGTTGTAACCCATTTTAATCTAATCAAGACATTTCAAGTTGCTTGTTGTATTTTTTTTTTTAATATTAGTGTTTAGAAATGAGATAGGCGAAAATGGATTGAAGTTTCTCGTAGACTTTTTGCTCTAGATTTTTAAACATAGATAGAACAACAAAACCACGGAAGAAATGAGAGCAAAAATAGACTCATGCGCGCGTTTTGCTCCATTTTTTCCAAACTTGCGTCGTATTAGAAATAAGTTGATGATATGTATATTAGAATTTTTTTTATATAATTGAGAACAATGAAAGACCAAATTCTAAAGTGAAAACTATGCATACAAAACCCTATATAAATATCAAAGATTTTTTTTTTTATTGCATATGAGAGGGGCGGCAAATTTGGAATCCGCACCGGGCGGCTTAGCCTCTCGGTACGCCACTGAGGAACACAGAAAAATTATGCAATTTCACGTAGAATAAGGCTGTATAAAAAGAAATTTGATAAAATATAAAATGAAGTACAGTGAATCAAAAAAGTTTAGACACAAAGCAGTTATGAGTTTAAATTTGTTAGTACAACTTTTTCCAGTACACTTGCAGAAAAGGATAGTATAAGCACTTAAGAAATAAACATTTTATTTTGTATTTACACCAAAATAAAAATTTGATTTCAATTTTAGTTCATATTAAATGTTAAAAAACTAAAAAAACATGATTTGACATCACAAAAGTTTAGGCACAAGTTATTATGTTTTTCTCAGAGTGAGTTAATTTTAAGTCCTCTAATATTTGGCTAGACCTCCTTTGGCCTAAATTATCGCATCTTAACGTCTTCGCATTCTTACAAAATTTGATGTCTTCTATGGTGACATTGTTGACCATTCGGTGCGTTTGGCCTCCTTGAACGTAATTTTAAAAGTATGTAATATGAGATTTCGTATTTTTTTCTAGAAAGCTTCAAATATGCTGAATGGGGTTCATATCGGGTGATTGCAAAGGTGTTTTTAGCTGATTCCAGAGCTAGATAAGCGATTCCTGCACAAGATAAGACCAATTTTTTGGGTTGTTATTTTGTTGAGATTTATATTGTATCCCAGTTAGCCCCAATTTTTCAACACTGCGTGTCAAATGATCCTTTAAAATATTTAAGCAAAGGTGTTTATTTCTGTTTATTTATATCATTTTCTTATCGATAAAAATCAGATTCCCAACTCCAGACAACGCCACACAGCCCTTAATCATACGATTTCCGCCACTGTATTTCACTGTTTTTATTATGCTTTTTTCCTACATCTCTTTGTTCAGTTTTCTTAAACAGTTTTGATCGCCATATGATGCAAACAAATTGTATTTAGATCCATCACTAAATGTAATACAATCCCAAAATGAATCCGGCTCATTTACGTATGGTTTTGGGAACTCCAACCTTTTTTTTTATTTGAAGCTCAAATTTATAGCTTGCGTCGAGAAACTCGTACCGTATATCCACCTTTATTAAGTGTATTGCGAAGTGGTCGAGCATTTAAGTTGTTTTCAAACCGTTGCTGTATTTCTTGGCACAATTTAACAGCTAAATTTTAGGGTTTTGAGCAACTGCAGGCACTACAATCTACTCCTGGTGTAGCGTTAATGCTTTGGCACGACCAGATCGGCTCTTACGCTTTACTTTACCGGTATTTATACAATGATTTATGATGTTACTTACACTTGAATATGATCTTTTTACTATTTTACCGGTTTCGCGATACGGTTTTTTCTGTACGTAATATTTATTATTATTTACGAACGTCAACCGAAATTTCTGTTCCACTGCTTATTTTGCTCAATCTTTACCGAAACCAAGATCAACACTCAGTAAAAACTTTTAATAAATAACTTAAGCGCAAAACTAATGACAAAAAACCAAGAGATATTGTTAAAAAAGAAACAACATGAGAAACACGTAAAGTGTGCCTAAACTTTTTTGATAAGGATTTTTCCTTCTTTCGCTTAAATTTCGATTTTTGTTTGAAGTAACGGGACATTTTTGCATATTAAGAAAAAACTATTTCTTATGCTACTAACTTCATTAAAAAGTTGGTAAAATTCGTTATTATTAGGTCCTTAGGTAACCCTTTGTTTCAGAAACATTGCTTGTGCCTAAACTTTTTTGATTCACTGTATGGAGCGAAGCAAATTCTTTTGTTTTTCGTTAATTTCAGGAAAAAATTTACGTTGCTATGCATTTTTTTATTATTTTCACAAAATCTCATTGCGCGTAAACGTTAGAGTGTATCGAAAATCTGACCCCCGATTCCGGTACCCAAATTAAATAGTACATGAAAAATCCTTTCGATTGGTGTACTTTTATTTCGTTTGAACCAATTTTGCCGTCCCCCGAAATGCATTTTTGTGCATTTTTTTATCAACTTTTGTACTGGAGACCCACTAATGGTTGATTTAAAAAGAAAATCAAGCTTATCAATCAATTCTTTTCATATAAAAACACAGAACTGCAAGTTTTCATCCCTGTTGACAAATGATCTGACGAGGTAAAACAGTTTTTTCCAAGAATCTATTTGTTATTTGATATTTGATATGTTTTTATTTTTTGTATGAAAGTATTTTTTCATTATTTTTTTTTGTTTCCTTAATGCAAAAGTAAGGTTTTTTTTTTAAACTACTAAGTTAACCAAATAAGAACAACAATTTTTTTATATCATGTTATCACTTTTTGTTTCGAATTTTGGGCTTTTTTGAGCGGCCCTCCAACGTAGAAAACATTATTCCATTTCTTCGTTCTGCAGGAGCAGCAGCCACTGACGCCTCTGTGACGACCTTAACATGCCGCTCAGTGTCCTAAATATGCCATGGTATCTGTCGAATTTCAATATCGTCCAACATTTCTTCAGAAACAGCTAATTTTTCTATGGTTTCTTTCGCTATAGAACAAGTGCACAGTGGTTCCGTGAAATATTTGTCACAGTCAACAAATATCGAAGTACTTATCGCAATTAATTGAACGCAATGTTTGAAGCCTTTAAATGCGAATTTCTTCATACAAAAAGCGTGTTTTGGTCCTTTACAGGATTTAAAAAAAAAATAGTTGTTCTTATTTGGTTAACTGTAGGAGTTTCAAAACATACGTTACTTTTGCATTAAGCAAATAAAAAAAAAAAAAAAGTTTAAAGATATTTTCATACAAAAATAAAAACATATCATATATTAAATAACAAGTAGATTCACTTTGAAAGAAACTGTTTTATCATGTCAGAGCAGTTGTCAACAGGGATGAAAATATGCAGTTCTATGTTTTTATATGAAAGGAATTGTTTGATAGGCTTGATTTTCTTTTGCAAGTATATTTTGTTTAAAAACCAAAATAGGTTTTTATAGTTTTCTGTTCAACTGTATGCAAGCAGTGCCCTTTTATTTAATAAATTATAATATGCAATAAACTGCAAAAACATGTTTCTCTAAATTGAAAACAAAGTTTGTATATAATTCGAAGTTGTTTTTTCGTGGCACACTGAAATACATGTATATAAACATGATATATAGTTATGTATATCATTATTTATAGTTATTAAACATTATTTCAATGATATTACACAAAAAATAATAGTTAATGCTGAATATTGGTACAGACTATCGATATAATTTTCAACACATCGTCGGTTCATTAATTTCGTCTTATAATAAATACTGTTATACTCATTTCTTTATTTCTAAACAGTTCTTTATTTTTGAAATAGAAAGTAAATTTTCGCGAGATGATATTAACAACGTCAAGTTAATGACAATATTTTAAGTTCACTGAAAACAATTCTGAAATATTACCATACAAAAGACTATCAGTCGTAGTTTTTAATTTGTCAATTTTTTGTCCTTCTCTTTCTCGCCGTTGAAAATATTATGGTTGATTTTGTATGGTTTTCAATGGCATTTATTTTACAACTTTTCTGTATTTTTTAGAGTAGATAAGTGTTCTTTACTCAAGTGTCGCCAGAAAAATAATATGAATTGTTCATTCTCTTCGTGCTATTCGCAGTTCGATTAAAAGGTTATCAACATATCTTCTTAGCAATTTATAATTGCTATACATTGCTGCATACTACTTATTTTGTTATCAACTATTTTTAAAGCGTATCAAGTATCTCTAATTTTTGTGAAATTATGTGAATGTTTATTTTACAGGCGATTAAAGTTTGTTTAAGTTAATTTACTTCTAAATGGACTTTTCCATTTTGACCATCCTATAAATAGTGTAAATGTTCAGACAAGAAAATAGAAAGGCAAAGAAATTATGTTTTGCTTATAATTATAATTTTTCGTATATATTTGTAAAAAAAAAAACAAATTGGCCATTTCAGCTCTTGACAGGGCTTTGATCGCGCTACTTATGATCGCACGTATCATAACATATTGTGTGTTATCTAATTTTTGAACACAATTGACTAAAAAATGGACCTAAATGTTTTATGCCGACTCCGAACGGAGTCAATTTTATAACCCTTGAAAAATATAACAAATTAGAAGATTTTCTTCAGATTTGTTTAAAATTTTAACAATGTTATATTGCTTAATTGGAATACTAACTTTTTGGTACATATAAGTAACTAACATTTAACATTTTGATATGTAGTTACATATAAACCAATTTGTATTTCAGAATGAGTAAAAGCAATACTTCCATTAATTAAACCCTAAACCTGTAAAATCAGGGTATATTTATTTAGAGCAAACGTCAGCGTAGCCTCGTGAGTCGATTTAGCCTTATCCGTCCGTCTGTGCGTTGTCCGTAAAATCAGAGATCATTGCATGAATCTTGGTACTTATGCTTACATGAACCCATGGAACCTGCACTTATATTTTTGAAATCTGCCTTCTAGGATGGCAATATTAGATATGGGTAAAAACAAAGTTATTCTTATCAAAACTCTCAGAACCTTTTTTTGTTCCATTTAGTGCTAAACACAAACTAAAAAATTTGTATCCCATTCAGTTGTTATTTA
This sequence comes from Tetanocera ferruginea, assembly GCA_958299015.1. Classification (NCBI taxonomy): domain Eukaryota; kingdom Metazoa; phylum Arthropoda; class Insecta; order Diptera; family Sciomyzidae; genus Tetanocera; species Tetanocera ferruginea. The sequence continues at coordinate 98,685,947 of OY282641.1, read as the reverse complement.
AAGGTGGCGCAACATCATCAAAGTGTAGAAGTCAGTTATCAGAGCGGAGATATAGGACGGGGAAATAACATGACCACACAACGACTACATGGCATAGAAGAGAAATGCCGTCAAGTCGTGGACAACTGAAATATTGTAAACGCATTAGTAAGAAGCTGTGTTGTCTTTCTTGATCCCTTCTATCAACAAAAAACTAGGATTGTAAAAAGGAAGCATCTACCTTAGATAGAACTAAAGTTAGTAAAAGGAATGCTCTATATGTTTTATCAGGGAGTGCACAATTGTTAGGGAAAAATCCTCAAGATTGTAGGATTAAAAGGGAGTCAGTCAGACAAAGAAATAAGAGCTCTGTATCTGCCAAACCTTGGGATGGAAAACTACAATCAGCTCTAATGCCATTTTTGAAAGTTGATTAACTCGCAGTTATGGCATCACGCATATTCCAAATAAAACCGGGAAGGTCAAGGAAACGCTGTTTTTAATTTATTGGAAAAGTCGAATTTGATGGATCGCATCCAGTGTATTACTGTTGACAAAAAATAACAAGAATTTGTTTTTAAATCAAAACATCTTTGTTAATTCTTCTGAATGCATTTCATCCCCCTCCAATCCTTCTTAGTTTTAGTTTCTATCTCTTCTATCGATTTTAAATTGTGTTTATGGAGCGGTCTCTTGAGTTAAGCGAATAGCCAGAAGTCACATGGTGCTAAGTCAGGCGAATACGGTGGTTGCGGAACGATTTTGGCCGAGTTCTTGGCTAAATGATCACGAATTAAGAGTGCAGTGTGAGACGATGCATTATCGTGATGCAAACACCAAGAATTGTCTCTCCACATTTAAGGTCTTTTTGACGAACAGCAATACACAAACGACGCATATCACCCAAGTAGTATTCTTTGTTGACAGTTATGACAGTGGCCGGTTGGAAGAAATTAGAAATGCATCACACCACGATAACCGAAGACCACTGTTAACATGACCTTGTAAAACCATAACAAGACTCATCTAGTTTTATTTATTTTATTGTGAAGCTCAAATTTTGCTCATAAAATTACGTAACTTTGATATATTTATTTATTTATGTATTTACTAGTTCTTTCCCGTCAAAAATGACGGGCCCGGTTTCAGTACAGAAAAAACATGAAGTATTGATTTTTTTTAAGCTGAATTAGAAATCAGCGATGGTCACAGAGATCAGCAATGGTCACATATTCGATTTTAAATTGTGCAAAGTTTGAGTTTAAATGCAGCTGTTCACACAGAGATGCGTCGGCAGAATTGAGTTTACGGTGGATTGAAATGATCGCCAATTTTTGGAATTTCGCTCAAAACTCAGCTTTTTTCGGCCCATACTGACTGACTGATGAGAAACCCTCATCTTCTAAACTTTCCCAAGTTATTTTATTTGTTTTTTGGCTTATTTTTGTTAATAATAAAATACAAATAGAAACATGCACAATTGAGAATCAGCTGTTGTTGGCATTTTTTTTCGTTCAATCGAATCGAACACAGCTAAAATCTAACTGAACGAATGTTTTTATCAAAACACTAGCATACTTGTAGGCATGTATCAAATTGAGTTTTGGTAAACGTAGAAAACAAGTTGTGTTTAGTTGCGTTTTCTCCTGCAAAATTGTACTGGCAACGCCAGCTTTTAAATTGAGTTGAAGGGCAAAACGCAACTTTGTACTGGAAACGCAAACTAAACTCTCTGTGTGAACATGGCATTACAGACAAGACAAAATTTGTTTAACTAAAACTAACTTATATCAAAAAGACATAAAATTAAAAACGTTCAACATAAAAACATAATTAAAAACGTAAAATTGCAGTACTTATTTGATTTAAGACTAGAAGGAGATCATTTTTAAAGCAATATCTGGAACAATTATGAAAAATATCAATAAGCTAATAATAAACAAATAAAGAAAGTCTAAAGTCGGTCTAGGCCGACTATGAAATACCCTAAACCTACTTTTCAAAAAAAAAAAAATAATATTATTGAAAATGGGCGTGTCCGTTGGCGGATGAAGTTTATATTTTATATGTATTTAAATGTTGAAGAAAAATTTAAACATACCAAGTTTTATTCCTGTAGCTCACAGTTAATGCCTTTATTATGCTTTCGCTATGGGAGCTGGACGTGTCCGTGAGCGAATGACACCCATTTTTCGAAGACATCTTTATGTTGATACAAAACACATACACACCAAATTTTATTGTTGTAGGTTAACTATAAGCTTACTTATTCAGTTTTAAACTTTTTGGGTTGTGTGAGGGGCAGGCGTGTCCGTGGGCGGATGACGTCCATTTTCCAAAACCATCTTTATTTTGTCATAAAAAACATACGTGCAAAATTTTATCTCTGTTAGTTAAACATAGGCTTATTTATTGCGTTTTCAATTTTTGGGTTGCATGGGAGGTGGGCGTGTCCGTGAGCGGATGACACCCATTTTTCGGAGACATCTTTATGTTGATACAAAACACATATACACAAAATTTTATTGTTGTAGGTTAATTATGAGCTTATTTATGTAGTTTTCAATTTTTGCGTTGTATGAGTTGTAGGCGTGTCCGTAGGCGGATGATGTCCATTTTTAAAAATCATCTTTGTTTTGTCATAAAAAATATACGTGCCAAATTTTATCTTTGTAGGTTAAACACAAGCTTTTTTATTGCGTTTTCAATTTTTGGGTTGTATGGGAGGTAGGCGTGTCCGTAGGCGGATTCCAAAAATATTCCATAGTGCAGATCCTTGGGTCCATGTGACCATGTGTACCAAGTTTCATCTTATTATTTCAACTCCTTCTTCTTATCCTGTGTATACGGACAACACACAGACGGACAGACGGACGGAAGGACGGACGGACATGGATAGCTCGACTAGAGAGGTGACGCTGATCAAGAATGTATATACTTTTCTATACCGGACTCGCTTCGTTCTATGCGTTAAAAACGTTTAACTAGGTCTCATATCTCGGAAAAGCCGTTTTTCCGAGTTTTCACGCATTTAAGGAATATGTACGTTAATTTTCGTGCCGAATATGATATGTTTATTTTGCGTAGTTTGATAAACAATTTTAGCTCAAGGGGTAGATCTTCTGTCTAACAATTAATACTATGTTCACACTGGAAGCTAAATGCGCATTTAAAGCTTAATTCGCATTTATTTAATTAATGCTTCTCTAAATGCGCATTTACCCATAGAAAATTCTGATAGCATTTAGCAGTTTGTGACCCTGATTCGTTATTCGAAAAACTGCTACTCGCTACTTTTTGCTTATCTCTGACTTGAACTCGTTTCATTAGTTGTCAATTTTTTTTACTGTCAGATTTTTTTTGCTTAGGCTGTGTGCCAATCGGAAACTTTTGACTCGGATTGATACTCAGGGTATAGTATAAATTTTGACAAGAGGGAAGAAAATTTTTGACGAAAATTAAAGAAATTAAAGAAAAAAGCATGTCTTAGTTGCATTGAAGTTTGGAAAAATTAAGAGGAGGGTTGTGTAAAATATATTAGCTACATTATTTTGACTTTTTTTTCTGAAAAAATAGTATTGCTTGATGATGTTTCTGGATGTTAATATTCAGAATATATTAATTTTTCATTAAAGCAATGTGCGGGCGGTGGTGTAGTGCTCAAAATGTAATGTAAATAAAGATTTATAAATGTAATTATAAAGTATAAATATACAGTATTTTGGATTTCGAAAATTTTACCTTCAGGTAAATTGCACACAAATGGGGAAATAAACTAAGAGCCACACATGATTAAACAAAGAGCCGCACACGCCTATTTATGGTTTACAGTATTTTCCCAGCAGGTCTTTTCTCCAATATAATTTTTTTTTTTAAATTAGTCCTGTTTTGTTATTCGGTTTAAGCAATTCTGTCCAATAATAAATGACAGCCGTCCATACTTGTCCAATGGTATATTGATAACGAATATTGTATAAGAAATAATAAAGTTACTAGAAGTTTTGTGAAAATAATCTTAAAAAAAATACATGAAAACATTATTATAATTAATGCAATTGCAAATATTTTCAAATTTTTGATGCAGATTGAACGAACTTTTTTAGGCCTATAACTTGAGACAGTTTATTTGCTTACAACTATTACACTTGTTAATATATACATATACGGAAAACATTATTTTTGGAGGTTTTTGCAAAATGGTTTAGCTTACTGACGGATTTCATTATAGCCAAAATATTTTGGGAATCACCGTAAAAAACATCAAGGTTAATTTTAGAATGGGTACAACTGGAACTTTTTTTTCAAAGCACGTGTTCAAATTTTGTATGGTTTACTAAAAATTTGCAACTTCGGGTGTTGCAAGGTCAAGGTGGACAAAATTAAAGCACTGCTACTGATTTTTTTTTACATTAGTATATTTTATAAATGGAATAAAATGATATCAAAAACATGTTGAATGAAAATAATTATGAATAAATCGATGGTTAAGTACACTAAACTGATAAGTGAAAAATTTTACATGTGCAGAAACGTCGATTTTGTTTTTACATTTCAATACATTTCAGTACAAAATACTAATTTGAACTACATATGTACTGAGAAGCATTCATTGGTTATGCATTTTCAACAAATTAACACAATATACATAGATATTACATTGACGACGACCTATTTTTGTCAAAAGACCAAATGGTTTTTTGTTTAATTTTTATACATGTTTACACAACTATTGCTTTAATAATCTTATTTTACGCAAAGCAACAGTATTTATTAAACAGATATAATTTTAAATAAAAAAAGTATTAGAAAACGCAGCAGTTAACTTTTCATGCTTCATTTGGCACAGTAAAAATGACAATTCAATTTCAATAGACAGAAATTTTGTTCAACTCAGAATTTTTCTTCCTACCACGAGTGAAAAGTTTCCAATTGGCACACAGCCTTATAAATGTTCGGCATGTTCGAATACTTGTCAATGCATGTTCGAATACTTGTCAATTTAAATTCGCATTTTAAGCTTCTCCCTAACAGGGCGTCTCGACTGGCAATAAATTATTGCTTTCCATCTGTCAAACAACTTAAATTGCCAATGGAGACCGCTTAATTGCCATGGTTGGCAATATATAGCAAGCAATGTTGCAAACCATATATTGCCGACACGTAGTTGGCAATGAGCTGTCATTTTTATTGTTTGACAGCCGTTTTGCATTTCTCATGAATATTAAAAGCGTGAACATCTTGGAGTAAAAAATGGAGTGGTACGCAGGAGATGTTTATAAAATAATAAATTTATACCGACAGTTCGAGTGTCTGTGGAATTACAGAAGCCAGACGTACAAGCGGACGGACCTAAAAAATAATGCGTGGCAAGAAATTGCAAAGGAACTGAAAAAAGACGTATGTGATGTGAAAAAAAAAATCAAGCATTTGAGAACTGCATATCTTGCAGAAAAGAAAAAAGTACAATGCAGCAAAAAATCTGGCTCCTCGACAGAAGGCTATATGAGCCTTGTTTATTTTATTATGGTGAAATGAGCTTCCTGGATTCAGTTGTTGTGTTAAGAAGAACAACAAGCAGTATAAATGCGGTAAGTTGAAAAAAATTATTTTTCACACATATCTCGTAGGTATCTAAACATTCGGTTCTTTTCTCAACAGGAAAGTGCAGAATTTTCAACGGAAGAAATTAGCCTAAATTCCACTTTGACCGAGGACAATTCAGCACCTACACCCTTGCCATCACCACCACCATCAACATCAAGATCTCTGTTAGACAGTTTGACGCCACTACCATCACCTTCGCCCGAACCCTCATCACTAGCGTCATCGTCTTCATCTGGATCTCGCCAAATATCAAACAGAAAATCATGGCGAGACGCCAAATTTGATAGTGCAGTTGACGCCATAATTTCTTCTGCAACGACCGTGGAACCTGACAATGTTTTTTCATCTTTTGGCAAAACAATTGTTCTGCAACTAAGACAGTTGCCATTGGCTGAAGCAACTATAACTATGTCGGAGATCCATAATCATGTCATAGAGAAGGTTCTTGCTAATATAGCAGCATCACAACCTGGACATGTCTGGACATGTCCAGCAAAATAATGAGAGATCCGATATCTTGCAAGCTGCTTTATATGATTCAGATATAATGATGAAGCTTTGAATTTTTTATATTATGTTTGTTTGTTTTTTTTCCTATGCATGAAGTGATATTTTTGGATTTTTATTATATTAAGTTTTGAACTATGTACCTTTGAAAAATAGCAATGAGGTGAATGATTTGTTTTTTAATAAATATGGCAACTGGAAGTTGCTTCAAGATTATATTGAGATTGTTCGCATTATCAAATTTACATTTTTTTTTAAAAGAAATGATTTATTAGCTTAAAAATGACATCTTTATTCCAATGAAACAACATAAAAACAACTATTGTTTTTAATAATAAATATGCTCTTTTCTCTAATACTGTTTGTGTTACCTTTGCTTATTATGCTTTGGAATGGCAGTTACTTTTTGTTCACTATTTAGAGATTTTCGGTTCATTGTTCAATGTTTAGAGTTGTTTTGTCCGTCTAGAAATAAAGAGTACCAGCTAGTAACTCATGAAAGAAAAGAAAAGAAAATGTTTTTCATTGAAAGAAAGTATTTGTTTTTTAGTTTTGTTTATTTAGTTAGTGTTCACCACAGCAACTTTTTTTTTTATTTTTACCCACTGATACGGGAAATCACCATCAGTAACGCAATATTTGCGAACATTTTCTCTCATCTGGCATGCGTACTTGTATGCACCTTGTTCTTGCATTGGAAGAGCTGTAAACGTTTCAGGCAGATTTTGCTGAACATTTTCCTGTCCAGGTATTGGTGGTTGCACCCGTGTTTGCGTAAGGTAGTTGTGTAAAATGCAACAGACTTTTACTAGTGTGTCACAAGTATTTACAGAAACCTCGATTGGTCGATGGAAAATGCGAAAGCGCGAGACGAGCCTTCCGAACGCAATCTCTACTATCATTCGTGCTCGGCTCAAGCGATAATTAAATGCCTCTTGTGAGGTGGTTAGATTGGAGTTTCGATTGTATGCCTTCATCAAATTCTGACTGAGGCCTTCATCAAATGTCATCACCAATAAAAAAATATGGCGTTTTTGTTGCTTGACCTTTTAACGGCTTGTCCGCTGGAAAATTCAGTCTTCCCGATCTTAATGCCTCATATAGTGTGCTATTTTTATAAACCACGACATCAGATGCTCTCCCATTCCCACCCACATCGATGTAAACAAAGCGGCTATGCGCATCCACGACAGCAAGTAATACGATGCTAAAAAATCCTTTATAATTATAAAAGTCTGATCCAGAATGAGGAGGAGCTTTAATCCTTGTATGCTTTCCATCGATAGCTCCTAGCGTGTGGGGAAATTGCCATAGTGACTCGAAATCGTTTGCTACTGCGTGCCATTCATTCTCTTTACTAGGTGTCTGTTAAAAAACAACAATAAGATTAAGAATAATTCAACTAAAAATAAAAATGTTGCTAATACTTTCATATATTGGTCCTGCAAAACTTCTATTATTGACTGCAGCACTTCAGAACCAACCTATTGGTTATAGGTTTATTAATAAAAGCAAACATTACGTTTAATAAAAGAATATATTAAGACTTACCAGAGTTCTTCAAACTTGTCAATGGTCATTATCGAAAAGTTTTTGAAATTATCGCTATCTTCCCACAAAATATTCCCCTTCTAAAAGATGGGCTTCTATACTATGCCATCCCCTTTATTCTAAAAATGGATTAACCCAAAATCTCGGCTTCTTCCTTTTTTCTTCTTCATCGTATAGTTCGCACAGTTTTTTTAAGTCATCTAGCGCTCGAGCACAGCGTACCAACCTATTCGACGTCATTTCAAAATATAAATAATATAACATAAAAAACCCACCCTTGCAATATTGCCATTGCTTTCAATTGAATTGGACAGATGGAAAGCAATAAATTATTGCCAATCGAGAAGCCCTGTAATGTGAACACTTGACATTTGGTTGAATTTTCGAACTTCCAAATGCGCATTTAGACATCAGTGTGAACGTACTATAAGGGCCAGTTTTTCAGTGCGAGTTTAAACTCGAGTCAAATTAAACCGAGTTTAACTCACCAAAAAGGGACGTCAAAACTCTGTTTAACTAGATATTGTAGCATTCGTTTAACTTGAATTGACTAAAATTATCATATGATGAGTATTTTTATGCCTAAACCGAGCTTAAACGTCCAATTTTGGTGAGTTAACCTCGGTTTAATTTGACTAGAGTTTAAACCCGCACTAAAAAACTGGCCCTAAGACGTTGTGAGTTCGAATCAAGACGTGCACATTGATTGTTTTGTTTTTATACCCTAAACCTGAAAGGTGAGGGTATATTAACATTGTGCAAACGTTTGTAACGCATAGAACGAAGCGAGTCCGGTATAGAAAATTATAAGTTAACAGATCAGGTTCTCCCAGTATAAACGAAGATTTGGAGTTCTTTATTAGTATGTAATTTATTTGAGCTATGCTCAACTGTTTATAACAACATGAAATTCGGAACTGAAACAATGAACTTTTACTAAAAATAGCAGAACTAATTTTATCATAAGAAGAGGAAGAAGAATAATAATAATAAGAAGAAGATTAATATTAAGAACATAGACTTCTGGGAATAAGTTGGTGAGCTCTAGATCCTGAGAAAATGCATCGTTCTGCATTTCTCACTGTTGCATGGTCTGAATTATTTCGCGAGCAGCTGGTGGTTAAATTGTCACGTACAGCGCTCATGTTACTGTTGGCTATTGTTGTCTGTCGCTACCGCTATTGTTGAATGTTAATACGTGGTCGTTTTAGCATGCAGCGCTCAGGTTACAGGTTGGCTAATGTTGTCTGTCGCTCTCATTATTGTTGACTGTTAATGTGTGGGAGTATTAGCATGTGACATTAACTTATATATATTCTTGATCAGCGCCACCTCGTGAGTCGAGCTATTCATGTCCGTCCGTCCGTCCGTCTGTCCGTCTGTGTGTTGTCCGTAAACACAGGATAAGAAGAAGGAGAAGAGATAATTGGATGAAACTTGGTACACGTGGTCACATGCACCCAAAGATCTGCACTATTGAATATTTTTGGAATCCGCCCACGGACACGCCTACCTCCCATACAACGCAAAAATTTAAAACTGCATAACTCAGCTCATAATAAGCCTACAACAATAAAATTTAGTATGTATGTATTATATATCAGCACAAAGATGCCTTTGAAAAATGGACGTCATCCACCACCCATACAACTCAAAAATTGAAAACGCAAGAAATAAGCCTCTGTTTAACCTACAAAGCTAAAATTTAGCAAATATCTTTTTTATAACAAAACAAAGATGGTTTTGAAAAATTGACATCATCCGCTCACGGACACGCCTACCCCCTATACAACCCAAAAAGTTTAAAACTCAATAAGGTTGTTTTTCATAGAGAAATTAAATTTGGTATGTATGTATTTTATACCAAAACTAAGGTGTGTTCAAAAATTGGGAGTAATCCGTCCATCAACACGCCCACCTCCCATAGCGAAAGCACAATAAAGGTATTAACTGTGAGCTTCAGGAATAAGACTTGGTATGTGTAAATTTTTCATCAAAATTTAAATGCATATCAAATATAGGCTTCATCCGCCCACGGACACGCCCATTTTCAATAACATTATTTTTTATTGGAAAAGTGGGTTTAGGGTATTTCATAGTCGGCCTAGACCGACTTAAGACTTTCTTTACTTGTTATTTTTGAATTTCACCAACGGTGAACAACAGCGACAAGCAGCAACTACACCGGACATTGTTCCTGCAGATTATCAATGAAGTTTTTTGATTTTTGCTTGTCGCTGAACATTACCGATTTGTTATATTTCTAATTTAGTTTCTTTTATAGAAACGTTTTTAGTACAGTTTTGATGTACCAATTTTTGATATAAAAAGAAATCTTGAAAATAGAGTCGTTTACAATAAATTTTAAAAAAATTTCAAAAAGTCAATATTTTTGTAAGAGTTTCCTATGCTAGAATTTCCTACGTATTGAAAAATAAAATCTAAATTGCTCACATCTCAAAAAGTGCCCGTTTTTTGTGTAATTTTAAGAAACAAAAAAAATTTTCCAACAAAATAAAATTCTAATGGCCAAATGATATGCTTTTCGTAAACTCAATTTTTTGGAGTTTACTACTTTAGAATCGATTTGCATGAAAAGAAATTATATTAGGGGGTTAAGTGAAATTTTAAACTATTTTTCGTTACGTATGAATTTTCAACTTTTTTTCGTTACGCTTAAATTTTTAACTAATTGAATGCAATGGGATTATCTGAGGTCATAGGCGGGTCATTGGAACTTTTATGGGTTCCATGGAACATTTGGACCAAAATGAATGATTCTATGGCCTATCGGATGCGATGGAATTATCTGAGGTCACAGGCGGGTCATTGGAACATGTATGGGTTGCATGGATTATTTGCACTGGAATGGATGATTCTATGGCCAATTGGATGCAATGGCATTATTTGGTCACAGGTGGGTCCTTGGATTTTTTTTGGGTTCCATGGAATTATTGGACCAAAATGGATGATTATATGGCTAATCGGATGCAATGCGATTATCTGAGGTCACAGGCGGGTCATTGGAACTTTTATGGGTTCCATGGAACTATTGGACCTAAATGGATGATTCTATGGCCAATCGGATGCACTGGATTATCTGAGGTCACAGGCGGGTCATTGGATTTTTTATGGGTTCCATGGAACATTTGGACCAAAATGGATGATTCTGAGTTCACAAGCGGGTCATTGGAACTTTTGTGGGTTCCTCCATGGAACATTTGGACCAAAATGGATGATGCTATGGCCAATCGGATGCAAAGGGATTATCTGAGATCACAGATGTTCATTGGATTTTTCAGGGATCCATGGAACATTTCGAACAAAATAGATGATTCTATAGATGAATCGTATGCAATGGGATGGGATTTGGGTCACTTTTATGAAATATACGAAGTACGTAGACATAAATGGATGATTCTGTGGTCAGCGGATGTAACTGGAATACTTGAGGTCTAGGATGGGTCATTTTTTATGGATTTCATATTAAAATAAAATTTGTGAGTGATAAGCTTAATATCGATTTAGTTTTGGAAGAACTTCTAGATTTGGTTCAATCCTCACAATTTGTAAAAAATTTTAATTCAGACTTTCACGTTTCCAGTTTAAGTTATTTCAATTTTATTTCCTTAGTTTTAGGTAACGACATTACATATTGGTAATGAAATTAATAATGTTAACTGTTTATACATGATGTGTTTAAATATTTACCCACTCTGCCAATTGCACATGATTATTTTCAATTCCAAGGCAATCGATGAGAAGTAAACTCCAATCGCGCGTCGGAGCTGACACACACTCTTTTTTTCTGATATACATTTCACTTAATCGTTCATCACTTCTATACCGTTTGAGAAATTGTTTTAAAATCTGGAGCAAAAATGTTTGTCTTATTAGGTCAAATAATAATTTTTTGTATAATGAAAGAAACTTGGACCATAAAACTGTAAAAAGCTGGAACAAAATTATTAGTTTCTTCATTTTTATTTGCAGTATAAGTTCACAAAATTTGAAATGCCTTATAAAAATTCGAAATGAATTAAGATCACATTTACTCTAAGAATTTTTTAATCGGTGTTAAAACAAAAAAGTTTAAACATTTTTCAATCGGCCGTCTGGGGCGGATGAAGTGACAAATTCACAACTTGTACATATCTTAGAGTTTGAACTTAGTGTAAACAGACCACAATAGTACAAACACTTCACGGTCAAAAATCTGAGAGTAATTTTCAAACAATAAATTGGACTAATACAATTTTTAAAATTTTTTTTATTAGAATTGCTACGATTAAAATAATTAACATATTTTTAGTCATAGCTGTACGTAAAAAAAGTAAATAGGGAATACAATTTGAATTATAGTACCTTAGGTGATTTCAGCTGCTATATTCGTTAAAACGTTTGCTACAGCCCTATCTATTTTGTGCAATGCATTTCAAAAGCAATTTCCACATTTTTACCATTCCTTTCATAAACAATACATTCTAAATTTCCAATTTTAGCTTTCATTGCATTGTACTCACTATGTACTAAATCTTTATTCTCCTTTGCAAAAATGAATTTAATGGGTCTGCAAAACAGTGAAGAGGAGCTTTTTTGGTTTATCCAAAGTGGCTGTTTTGTAACTTGATTTATCATTCTGAAATAATAAAGTTATCTTACATCTAATACTTTCAAATGACAAGGGATTACTTTAACGGAACAAAAGCTGTTTGTACATTTTTTTTTGTACCGACTATGTCCGGAGCTACCATCCATTCCCCATTTGCAAATCAATAAAATCTTTGAAATGGTATCGTACTTTTCACAAAGTTCCAAAATTCACTGCACAGTCTTACAATTATTACAATTAATTATTATTATTATAATATACATCAATTATTTTAAATTTGCTTATTCAGAAATTTCATATAATGATGGTAAAGCATCTTCGAACAAATTATTGATTGTTTGTCTCAGTATATTATATTTTCTATCCGAAAGATTCAACATCATATACGGAGACAAAGCTTCTGAAGGAGAAAGCATTTTTTTTTATAATCCTTGTTTCAGAAATGCATCTTCTTTTTAACTTGTTAGTTGCATATGGGCATTTCCACAGATATGTCAACCGCAAGTAAAAAATTCAATGCCTATAAAAGTATGTTGTTTGAACATATATATATATAGGGAATCCATCAAATTTAACTGATGTAAACAAATTTTACATTTATTCATAACTAATTTTGAAATATTCAAATGTAAAGTCGAACAAGTGCAAAAGATCTGTTTTGAACATTTTTATTGCCCTTTTGTTTTGATTAATGTTTGTAATGAGAGCCATTATGCATTAAAATTTGCTCTTTAAAATCAAGGTTTATATTTAAAGAATATAAGAAAAATTTAAAAAGGACGATGCGATTGCCAATTACGGAACATTTTTTCTTTGCTTTACCGTATATTTCACTGTAGCGTGCGACATTGAAAAATAACATTTGTTATCAGTAAGTCAAAGGTGTTGGTGCAATGCGCATCAAATATTCTAGCAAACAGATATTTTTATTGCAAATTAAATAAAAAAACCCACGGCTTTATTATTTGTATGTGTCTAAAATACATATATATCAAATTGTTTTCCTGCAGCTTAAATATAAGCCTTTTTATAAAGTTTTCAATTTTGAGGTTGTATGGGAGGTGGGTGTGTTAGTTTGTGTATGACGCCCATTTTTCTAACACACCTTAATTTCGACAGAGAATACACGAATACCGAGTTTCCGTTTTGTACCTTTAATATTAGCCTCTTTATAGGGTTTTAAATTTTAGGGTTGTATGGGAGGTGGGCGTGTTAGTGGATGGATCACACCCATTTTTCTAACACACCTTAGTTTTGACATAGAACGCACAAATACCGAGTGTCCGTCTTGTAACTTTAATATTAGCTTCTATACAGATTTTTTAATTTTGGGGTTGTATGGGAGGTGGGCGTGTTAGTGGGTGAATGATGCCCATTTTTCCTACATACCTCTTCTTTGACACATAATACACACATACCGTGTTTCAGTTTTGTATCTTTAATATTAGCTTCTTTATAGACTTTTCAATTTTGGGGTTGTATGGGAGGTGGGCGTGTTAGTGGGTGAATACCGCCCATTTTTCTAATACATCTAAGTTTTGACATAAAATATACAAATACCGAATTTCAGTATTGTATCTTTAATATTAGTTTCGTTAAAGAGTTTTTAATTTTTGGGTTGTATGGGAGGTAGGCGTGGCTTTCATCCGATTTAGCCCATTCTCGAACTTGATCTTAGTTTTTTTTAAAAAAAGCTTAAATATCGAATTTCATTACGATAGCTTGCAAATTACGGCTGTAACCGTGTCGACAGACAGACGGACAGACGGAGATGGCTAAATCAACTCAAGTGGTGATGCTGATTAAGAATATATATACTTTTCTATACCTACCACGCCTCCTTTTGGGTGTTACACACGTCGTGACAAAATTAATATACCCCTTACGCAGTACGCGTGGGGGTATAAACATTTTTGAATGTAGATAAATAAAGACGGCGGCGAGCAGAATAAATCCAACTTCAAACAGTGGAGAGACAAATTGAAGGATGATGAAACAATGTGAAACACAGTGTTGTCAAGTCAGTGCTTTTATCACTAGATGTAGTGCTTTTCGATGTTGGAAAAAGCTTAATTTTAAAAAAAGTACTAGACGAAAAAGCATTGACTTTGGTGCATTTCCATTTTAGTTTTAGTGCTTTTTGACCTTAAACTCAAAAACGTGTATTTGGCATGAAATAAAAAATCTAAAAATCATTCCAAATGTTTCACTGAAATATTTTATTTATAAGTTGGTCCTTTTAACTTAAACCTCACAAAATTCAAACAATTTTTTCAGAAAAATTCCAAATTCAGAATTTATTACAAAATAAATTCAAGATTATATAACCAAAACATGTTTTTTGATCTGTTATTCTCTCCATTAAATAAATAAATTTAGTCCCCTTTAAATCTTAGTTTTATAAGTTTAATGACATAAAAGGTTAAAACGCATCATTGATTAATCATTAACTTGAGTTATCTAAGAACTATATGGTTCGAAATTGTTGGCAACACCGAAAGCTTGCACTAGGTTGCTGTAAGCATATAAACATCTGTTTGAAAATAAACGTGCATAACAAAAATTTTTCTTGATTACATGATCGAGATCAGCAACATTATCTTCAAAAGCAACAGAAAAAAATATGGAACTCATCCATAGTAAATTGTTTTTTTTCCTAATCGTTCTTTTAGGTAATTGCATTTTGTCCATTTGGTTTGGAGAGACATATTAGAATCTAATTATTTTCGTTATCTCGTCTTCATCAAAGGTTTTTGCCCCTATTATGGTTTACAACTGAATCAAAAGTTGAGTTGTCAGGCACAAATCGGTATTATGACATACAACTCAACTCTGTTTTTCACAACTCAGTTGTCTTTCCAGTTGAGTTGTAAGAATTTTTGATATTATGGAACACAACCGTAACAAATTTTAGTTGTAAGAAATGTCAAAATTATACAACTGCATTTTTGAGGTTGTCTTGAACAGTTTAAATGGAAACAACTTGAAAATAACCAAAAATAACTTTGAAACAACTTTATTAATATATGAAACAATATTAAGAAAAATTACAAACAAAACTAGATCGCGCTGATGGTTTAATTTATGTAAAATAACCCATTTTAAGTAATGTTCGGGTATCATATAAAACATCAGCAAATGCTTCTTTGCTTCGCCTAAATAAGCTAAGGAATCTGTAAAAAAGCATTTCGTTTAAATAAATTTGAATCAATATCAATAAAAAAATTACTTGGTGTGCGGCACCTGCAAAAGATTTTAACTATCGCTGATTTGTTTACGTATGCACGACAGATTGAACTATTGTCTTCTTCATCGTTAAAAAATAAATCCAAGAAGATTCCATTTTAAAATTCCTGTGCGCTTAACTTTTTATTTGACCAACTTATAAAAGCAGTGGATCTGTCAAAATTTCCATTAAATTCTATAACAACTTGGATAGTATTCCATACAACTCAACTTAAAATGGTTGTAAGCCATAATACCAAAACATATTCCAGTGGTGTTCAAGTTGAGTTGTGTTGTAGACAACTCAACTCAGTTTGGTTGTAAATCATAATGGGGCTTGAATTTTTTTTTTTAAAAACGGATTTTTTTTTTCAGGACCGTAAAACTAAAAACTTAATAACTTCCACTTCTATTTCAAAACCCTCGTATTTTGTATCCTTTAATTTGATTACCCTAGTATATGCAAAACAATAATAATGTATACATTAGACCGCACCACCTCCTATGCAAAAAAAAAAGTGCGCCGTAAACCAGCGAATATGACGCATTTGTGCAAGACAATTACGAAAAAAATTTTTTTTTTTTTTGACCGAACGTAGGGGTCGCGCATTGACATATTTCTTCATATCTCTGGTGTTTACAGTCGGATTTTAAAGTTTGGTACAACAATGTTTTTGTCTCAAGAAGATCAATATGACCTCTTTAGAAGTCATTGACCTCAGGTGTACCGTTCTAGTACTTACCCTCCAGATCTCAGTTGCTATCATCTTAATGTACCATCCTTATATCAAAAAAAAAGCTCTTAAAATATCATTAATCTTTTGCCCAGAAAGTATATCGAAATTTCTAGCAGAACTATTTTAAAAAAATTTTTGAAATTTTTTTGCCGAACGTAGGGCTCCCTTTTTTTATTTTCATCATATCTTCGGTATTTAAAGTCTGATCATATTGAATGACATATCGATGTTTTTGTCGATGTTTTATCGATGTTATCTTATGACTTATTGTTTAACTTTCGACTTTTATCACTGTTATGCCGCAGATACAATAAAAAATTTATAACATCATACTCCGTTAGAAATTTGGTATTATTTAAGTCACTCGCAATAAAAGACATTTGTTTTTTAAATGTTTTTTGTTCGATTTTTATTGAAAATGATCAAAACTCTATAAAACTCTCATTTGAAATAAATATTAGACAGACGCAATTTTCAACTGTTTTTTCACGGGGAAACACGAATTGCAATAGCCAGTGTTTGAAATTGATATTTTCGATGTGGCTGTGAAACTAATAATCCATTGTACATTTAGAAAATCACAACAAAAATAGCGTTGAAACCTTTTTTAGAGCTCTTTACGAGCTTTAAAGTTCCTCAAAATCAATTAAAGACCTTCCAAGGACTTGTAGGAATATTTTTTTTTTATTTTCGAATAAAAATAATTGGTCTCTTTTAAACAAAACCATCGATATGTCATTCAATATGATCAGACTTTTAATACCGAAGATATGATGAAAATGAAAAAAGGGAGCCCTACGTTCGGCAAAAAATTTTCAAAAATTTTTTAAAAATAGTTCTGCTTGAAATTTCGATATACTAAAAGATTAATGATATTTTAAGAGCTTTATTTTTTTAATATAAGGATGGTACATTAGGATGGTAGCAACTGAGATCTGGAGGGTAAGTACTAGAACGGTACACCTGAGATCAATGACTTCTAAAGAGGTCATATTGATCTACTTGAGACAAAAACATTGTTGTACCAAACTTTAAAATCCGACTGTAAACACCAGAGATATGAAGAAATATGTCAATGCGCGACCCCTACGTTCGGTCAAAAAAAAAAAAATTTTTTTTCGTAATTGCCTTGCACAAATGCGTCATATTCGCTGGTTTACGGCGCACTTTTTTTTTGAGGTACGGTCTAGTATACATATTAATAATACTCTTGTGGGAATGCACTCTCATACACAAATACATATGTGCTATTGTTTGTCAATAAATAAGTGCAGGAGTTAGAACAAATCGCAATTTAACAGCTAGGTACTGCATTTCACTTTCACTCGTATTTTGCATTGAAATCGTTGCAAAACGAAACTTGGTGTTCCACATTTCACTTTTTCGGTTTCAATTTCACTTTTCTTTCGAAGTTTAAAATCGAGTGAAATGACGTGTTCCACGAATCACTTTCACTGATTGTAAAGTGATTTCAAACCGACTAGTTTAAGATGTGTGAATTATTAAAAAAAGTTGATTTTGGGCAAAAAAATCAGAAACATATTTTTCGTTGTGGCAACATCGGTTTTTCAACGATTATTAATAATCGATAAGTTAACTTTTCAAATATAAGCTACTTTACTTTTCATACTGATAAAATTAACTGCTACGCATGGATATGTGAGTATAAAATATTGAATAAATTTGAACGTTGGAAACTGCCTTCAGCAAGAAAACATAAGACCGCGGCAAGTTTAAGCACGTTCGGAATATATTACTTTTTAAGGTCAGATTTTATGGTGTCCAGCAACATTATGAAAGCACTTTTATTGAAGCGGTAGTACCTAATTGACAAACCTGAAATATATTTTAAAACAATTTAAAACTTAAATTAACTGCTAATCCTTAACTGTAGCATCAGGAATTTCCAAAAGGTTAGAAGTGTCCTTCAACGTTCTCCTTTTAAATTTGTCACCTGCATTCTTCTGTGCTTCATTATGCAACACAGCAGCAACATAAATAGCACTCATTTAAATGAAATAACTACAATATATTAATAATATGGAAAAATGCACAATTGTAGAAAATAAACAAATAAATTTAACTCTGTACTGACAGCTATAAGCTGTTTCGAAAGTGCAATTGAATCGACTTCGAAAATATCATATTACTTGGATTGCGGAACGTTGAAATCAAATTCACTGGACTTGCAATTTCACTTTCGACCTAGTTTCACTCGTTTTCTGGAACCTAGCTGTAAGTCTTTTTAAAATCGAAATTAAACTAATTTGGGGGAAAAAGTGGAAAAGTTATTTATTAACTCTTAAAATTTAAGGTTCAAATATGTGTTTAAAAGAAAGACCCCTGATGTTTTCCCCTTGAAGTTTTCCCCCTGATGTTTTCCCAAAAATGCTTTTTTTTTTCCATCAAAGTTTGGCATTTTTCGTGTTTTTCAAATAAAACTAGTAGGCCATTGTAAGCTTTTTAAAAATTTACTAACAAAAATTTTAAAATATATGTTATTTTATTTGTACCTCTATTTAAACTCTTTCAAATATTTTTTTTTTGAATCGAACAGTGTAAGAGATGTATTTTTGGGAATTTTTCTTGCAGAAAGACTAAAACTGCTTTTTTTATAATGGTAATTTTTTGCTTAAAAAGGTCGACTTTCCAAAGCTCCTACTAGAACAGGGAGAGGTAAACCAAAAAAATTTTGTAACAGTTTTCTTAGTGGATGCATTACCTTTACAAAAATACGAAACACTTGGATATTTGCGACATCAAATTTTTGGGTTTCTGCCTATTGGGCGCATCATTGTGTGACGCATCAAAAAGTGCATGATTTTGTAATGTCAAAGCTCAAACAACAACAGAAAATCAACGGTACCTTTATTTACAATTTCTCTTTGCATAAATTTTCATAATAAAATACTTAAGAAAATACAACAGCAATAAGTTTTCTGTTATGCTCTGTTTGTGAGAAAATATCATTTTTATGTTATTGAGACAGCGAACCTTTTCTGCTGACGCGGAGTGTATTTTGCAACGGAAAAATTGTAGTGAGTGGCAACACTGGTTGTGACTGTTTTGTATTTAGTGTGCGATATGATTCTTAAATAAATTGCAAAACTGACAACAAAAAACTACCCAACGCATTCAGTGAATACCAACAGAATACACGCAGCAGAAAAAAATTTTAATATAAACGCGAGCAAGCAACAACAATGCTCTGCACATGTTTTTTCTTGCAATAGCAGCGCGATGCGCCGGCGAAGTCATTCTCAGAATAACAACACATACGAACATATTGAAGTTGTTGTAAGTGAGCAAAATGAGTAAATTGAGCTATGCGATTTACAACTCTGGTTAATTCATTAAGCTGGAAGTTCATTCGATGCATTTGCGTTTTTCATCCGTTTACTCGCTGGCGTTATAAAATAGAAGTATGTGAAAGCTTATGAGAGCGAGTTCAATGGTTGTGAACGTTACGCTGGCAAAACGCTAGTTACGCAAGAAAGTTGAAAATATTTCAACTTTTCTTGCGTAAATTGCGTTTTTTGACAGCTCGTTACTTATAACGAAAAGCGAGAAGAAAGTAAAGTAACGAGTCAGAAGCAACTACTTTCAGGGATGGCTCTTGCGCATAGATCTTAAAAATGTTTAATGTCTTAGATTTTTTTTCGATAATTTGTAAACAGGACGTGTTTAATACTTAGAATTTAAATTTTTATGATTATAAATAAAAACAGTTCGAGTATTTTTGTGAAAAAATGATAAAAATTATTAAAAAATATGACGCTAAGAACATACAAACTGTTTTATAATGTTGCAGCCCTTACTTGCTCTGAACGTAAGACGCAGTGATTGAACTCTACCACCATTTTCTTGCGTAAATTGCTCTAGCGAGTAAACGGATGAAAAACGCATATGTATCGAATGAACTTCCAGCTTAAATTGAGTTTTTTGATAACTCGTTACTTGTAACGAAAAGCGAGAAGAAAGTAAAGTAACGAGTCAGAAGCAATTACTTTCAGGGATGGCTCTTGCACATAGATCTTAAAAATTTTAAAAGTCTTAGATTTTTTTGTTGATAATATGTTAGCAGGACGTGTTTAATATTAAGAATTTAAATTTTTATGATAATATATGAAAACATTTTGAGTATTTTTATGTAAAAATGATAAAAATTATTAAGAAATACGACGCTAAGAACATACAAACTGTTTTATAATGCTGCAGCCCTTGCTTCCTCTGAACGTAAAACGCAGTGATTGAACTCTACTATCATTTTCTTGCGTAAATTGCTCCAGCGAGTAAACGGACGAAAAACGCAACTGCATCGAATGAAGTTCCAGCTTTATTAATTCATCGAATTTTAATTGATTGAAACACAAAAGCCTAGTTCTGTTCTTACCTCTAAAATAGCTTTTTTAGATGTAAATAAAAGAGAATAAATTTTATTTAACAATTAATTTTATAATTTTATTGAAATACCTTAAAATAAAACACAAAAGTTTATTTTAAATATAACGAAAATATCTCTGCAGAAAAATGGACCAGATTAAGAATATTTTTAAGCTAGTTCCAAAAAGGGATAGTATTGGTCCCACTTTTGCATTGAACAGAAAATTAATAATAAAAAGAAAATTAAGCAATTTTTAAGCAAAGCGCACCAAAAAAATTTATGATTTTTTGCCAATGAAATAAAATTCAAATTCAATCACACATTTAAAAAAATTCCATTTCCTGTCTCGGTAAAGTATTTATAAAATTAAATTATAGAACAGCGTTTACTATTTAAAAATAGCTTGATGATATAAATTATGACAGAAATGAAATGGTGGTTGATTTTTGGAAATGGTAAAAAGTCGGTGGTAAAAGTGATAGATGTCAAAAAAATCGAAAAAATGGTAGATCTAAACCACAATTGTGGTAAAGTGACAACACTGATCATTACCACGCAGAAGAAAGAATAAAGAGAGCGAGCGAGAAATAAGAGAGCGGAATAAAATGAAGAGGGTTGTGCTGTTTGATAAGAAAATATTATTTGCTTTGTAGTGCTTGATCGTGATCGTGATGTAGCGAATGTTAGTGCTCGTTAACATTATAATACTTTATCACTTTATTACTTAAGAAATTATTTTGAAATTGTTTAGTTTTATTTTAAGTTCAATAATTTATTTTTGTCATTAAAAATTTTCATTAGATTTTTATTTTCAATTATAACAATTGTTCCATAAGTTTTTAAATAAATAATAAAAACTTAATAACACCGATGGACTACATGAAAAATCATTTACGGATTCAGCACCAACCTCAACTTCAAAATATAAACCAACAATAATCAATAATAAATATATTACAGTGGCTCACAGCTTATTTCGTGCAGACAATGTATTTAACTTTGAAATGCTATAACTTGGTCACAAGTACTGTTAATGAAAAAATTTAAACGAAATTTGTATGCTAGTAATTATATATTTTTATAAAAACTTTCATTTCTTTATAGAAGAGTCTACTAAAAAGATAATAAACAAAAAACTGAAAATGCAGCAAGATTTCGTGCACTGCACGGAATCTTAAAAAATGTTATATGTTGGTTTTTTTAATATTTTGTGTAGCCGCCATTGTGTTTAATTACATCTTAAAGCCGGCTATCCATTGACTCTACAAATTTTTTGTAATCTCTGGGGGTGTTTGTTGCTATTCCTTCAACGCATTTTTTAAATAATTTTTATTGGAAATATTCCGCTAGCGAATTCCGCTCTTCAAAATTGCCCATACATTTTTTATTACATTTAAGTCGGGTGACTGTGCAGGCGGATTCATAAGATGCGGGCAGTTCCAAATCAACCATGGCTGGATGATTTCCGATTTATGTTTTGGGTTGTTGTCCTGGTAGAACCAGGACAACACCTGGTCTCTCGTACGCCAAAGGTGTCGGCACTTTGAAGCAAATTTTCTTTTAAAATATCTAGGTACATTGCCTTGTCCATAAGGCCCTCAATAAAAACTTATTTTCCAACGCCCGATGCAGTCATACAGGCCCAAACCATTACGTTTCCGACACCATGTTTAACTGTAGGCTTGAACTGTTTATTGTTCGGCTCGGAATTAGCCTTGCGCCACTCATATTGCATTCCGTCGGAGCCAAAAATATTGAACTTAGACTCGTTCCGGGAAATTACGTCATTCCAGAATGTCCTAGGATATAAAACGTGTTGTTTGGCGAAGTTCAGTCGACATACCTGATTTTTTTTATTAATATAAGGTTTCTTGCGTGCTACTTGACCATTAACCTTAGACTCGTGAATTGGGTCAAATCGACCCAACACAAATTTCACAGTGAATTACACACATTTAAAAATAACAAATTTAACGATATTGTGGTATGAGTGTATACATTGGACTTTAAGCTTTGCAATGAGAATTGATATATTACACATATTCAATACATGTGGGATATATTCAGGTCAAACACACATGTTCTCTATATATGAATCTGGGTCAGATCGACCCAACTCTTTTCTCCTGAGTTTAGTCTATTTTCTCCTAGTTATCTCCGAGTATAGCACTTCACCATCATGTTCAATCATGTTTTCGGCGCAATTCGTGTTCATGTTCATGTTGTCAGTTTTTTTTTGGTGTTTGAAAGTCTGATTTTTATTGTTGTTAGTCAAAACAATGTCTCGTTATAATCTTCGTCGACCAGCGGTAAATATAAATCGTGAACTCTCAGCAGAAGAAGAAAACGAAATTGCTAACGAAAATTATAACGACAGTGATTATGACGAACTGATTAATGTTCAATATAACTCCGATTCAGAGTGTAGCTCAGCTTCGTATTTTGATGAAGGTACTGACAACGTAATTCAAGATGTTCGTTTGACTGAATTGCAGCGTTACGTTGAATTTGAAGAAGATGAAATAGGAGAAGTTCATTCAGAAGAAAATGTGGTCAGTGCAGTTGAACCAAATTGTGGCGCAAGATACCATGGCCAAGGCAAAAACGATGCTACCGTTTGGTGGTCAATGCCAAGTTCTATCGAAAAGGAGCGCACCCAAGTTATGAGACGAGCTCGATCTGAAGCATATCCTGATTTGAAAGAAAATTTCGATAGAAAAAAGGATGGGCTTATGAGAATTTTACCACCCGCTAACATTGAATTGATTGTGATCGAAACAAATCGAAAAGCAAAGAGAACATATGAAGCAAACAGAAATTGTCCACTTAAAATGAGACATTGGAAGGACACAGATACCGATGAAATTTATGCATACATCGCAGTTTTATTACACGCTGGTTCCGAAAAGGCGAATGATGTCTATGCTAAAGAGCTATTCCATAAGACCAACAGGCCATTTTATGTGATGAGCTTGTTTCTGTTCGAGCAACTTACACGTTTTTTACGATTTGACGACACACGAACGCGAATGGACCGTTTATGTGAGAAAAAGCCAGCCCCGATCGATCATCTTTGGACGCAATTTTTAAAAAATTTGACACTGGATTATGTGCCATCTTTGGAACTATGCATTGATGAACAGTTACTAGTTATAAGAAATAGATTTAGCTTTCGCCAGTACATTCCATCGAAACCTTTTAAGTGTCTTTTTTTATTAGGTTTTTTTTGGGTGCACTTTTCCAAATATTTCATCCAATTTCATAGGCAAACATGGCATAAAAATTTTTTGGCTCGTTGATGCCAAAAATAACTATCCGCTCCGGGCTGAAGTTTATACCGGTACAGAACCGAATGAAAATCATTCAAAAGGGGTCGCTCATGATTTGGTGATGCGTCTCTCTTATAATAATACGTTTATGAATGCAAAAATAACAATGGACAACTTTTTTACTAGCTACGAATTGGCAAATGATTTGATTGAAAAGGAAACATCTATAGTCGGCACGATCAGACTGAATAAACGTAAGCTGTCGAAAGAATTTTCATCAATCGATGCACGAAAGAGAGGCGCAAATCGTTCGGTTTTCTGTTTCTCAAAGTCATGTGAGCTTTTTAGCTATACAACAAAAACAAAAAAAAACGTATGTTTGTTATGCAACTAAATTATAAACTAAATCCAGACACCGGAAAGCCATTGGTTATTCATGACTACAATGCTTATAAGGGTGGTGTCGATACTTTCGATAAAATGCTTAGAGGCTTCACCTGCAAAAGAAAAACAAATCGATGGCTAATGGTTATTTTTTATAACATGCTCGATGTTGCAGCACTTGCAGCTTACCGCATCTATGAATTGAGCCACCCTACATGGAATGTGAGTAAGCAAGAGAAGCGAAAGTTATTTTTGAAAGACTTGTCTATGGAATTAGCGGCAAATCATTTGGAAAAACGCTGCAATGCTCCTATCACATCATCTATAAAGTTGGCCATGAATTTGATAGGATATATGCCGAAAAATTTTACCTTAAAACATTCGATGCCTGAAATTCAGGTATCGACGTAGATGCGACCACTGCAAAGGTACTCAGTCTAAAGACAATAAAACAACTGGCACGTGTGATCATTGTTTGAAGCCAACATGTCCATTACATTATATTCGTTCATGCGAATCATGTTAAATAAGAAAATACAATGACCCTGATACAGTCGATGAAAGTGGTGAAGAAGACGAGGACGATAATGATGAAATGGAACGAGGACCATCAACATCGAACGCATCAAAACGCCAGAAACGTTTGATGTGCATTATAAATCTTTAAATATAATTTTTTCAAAATTTTTTTTCCTTAAAGTATATGTAACCAACACAAAAATAAAAAAACAAATAAAAAAACTTTATAATAATAATAAAAAAACATCAATTAAATCCTTATTTCAGGAAAAACAATATGTCTGCTCATTGAATTTGCTGAAAAATAACGATTTACATATAAATTATCTAAAGGGTCGATCTGACCCAGATTCACGAAAATATGTTGAAATCATCATGCACGAGTGTAAGGTTAAACTCGTTGGCTCACAACAGACGACGAATTGTTTCGGCACAGCATTTCTTGCCCAACTCCGAGGTATCGATAAATTAAGCGCAATCCCTAAATTATTTGAGAAAATCATAACTGAACAACTAACCCACTTCGTATCTTATTCCATTTCTGTCACTCAACATGGTTTTTTAAAGGGTAAATCAACTTCAACAAACCTTTTGGAGTTTACAACTCGTGTAATAAAAGGTTTTACTTTGGGAAAACAGACTGACGTTATTTATACGGACTTTAGCAAAGCCTTTGACAGCGTCAATCATAATCTTCTATTGAAAAACTTAAGCTAATTGGGTTTCCTGTAAAATTGCTAAATTGGATAGAATCGTACTTATCGCGACATTTTCAAAAAGTTTTATGTAAAAATTCTCTATCACAAAATATTATGGTAACATCTGGTGTTCCGCAAGGAAGTCATCTTGGACCGGTTTTATTCTTACCAATTATTAATGACCTTCCCTCGGCAATTAAACACTGTGACGTCTTAATGTATGCAGACGATGTGAAACTTTTTCTTACCTACAAGTCACTCGACGAACAACACCCTTTTACAATCTGATTTAAACAGACTAGTGGATTGGTGTAACTTCAACCTATTAAACCTTAACTTAAAAAAATGCAAATCAATGACCTTCTCACGTAGAAAATGTACATAGTTTTGTTGATCTTGGTGTAATTATGTATCCAAAACTTCGCTTCAATCTCCACGTAAATTTGGTTGTAAATAAGGCTAGAGATTCGTTCTTGGTTTCATTAAAAGGTGGGCGAAAGAATTCAATGATGCCTTCACTACTAAATTACTATATATATCTCTCGTAAGACCAATCCTTGAATATGCTTCCGTAGTATGGAACCCTCAATATAACGTCCACATTGATGCAATAGAATCGCTTCAAAAACAGTTTTTACTTTTTGCTTTACGTCATCATCGTTGGAACCCAGATATTATTCTTCCTTCGTATTAAACCCGCCTTAAGCAAATTTTACTGCCTTCCTTGAGAAGCAGAAGAATGGTGCTTAATGTCACCTTCCTATATAAATTACTTTGTGGTGATATTGACTCCCAATATCAGTAGCGTAGCAAGGGGGGGCGGGGGGGCGGTCCGCCCCGGGTACACGCCAAAATGGAGTGCAAAATTTGGCAAAAGATCTTTTAACCACATAATTTTTGATTTTTTTAAAAAGAAAAAGAA
This sequence comes from Tetanocera ferruginea, assembly GCA_958299015.1. Classification (NCBI taxonomy): domain Eukaryota; kingdom Metazoa; phylum Arthropoda; class Insecta; order Diptera; family Sciomyzidae; genus Tetanocera; species Tetanocera ferruginea. The sequence continues at coordinate 98,659,556 of OY282641.1, read as the reverse complement.
AACACCTCAGTAACTTCGGTTTTATACTTGAATATCAAGAGGGTGCAAAAGTGAATGAAAATATTTTTAACCATCACCAGGACTTCGTTTTTATTGAAACAAGCTTTAACTTTATATTAAATTTTGTTCAATATTAACGCTCACACTAAAACCCAATTCAATTTCATATGTAATTTTTCATTGGTTAGGGGTGCAATTTCCAAACAAATTATATTAAAATTATGATATTAAGATGGAGTACAAAAGTAAAAATGTAAAAACATTTTTTTATATTCCATTAAGTTTTATAAAAAAGCACTTTTTTACATCTTATATTCAGGTTAAGAAGTGTTCAAACTTGCTAGCATAGTAGACATTTTTAAAACCATTAAGTTTCGAAAACTTGCATGATTTTCAGAGTATGATGAATGGAGGTGTCAGTTGTTTTGTAAGCAATACATTTCTCCAGAGCTTTTCAGAAAACATGTTCATGTCATACTAAAAAATATGCTTTATGATTTTGTGATTACTAAGTTCTGAGACTATGTATCAAAGAGTGGGTCGAAAAAAAATGTTTGAAAAAACCACCCTCTATTTTAAAGTTGACCTCGAGAGGATTCCGAAAACAAAAAAATATTTTTTCTTGGACCACCGGAAAAACAGCCAAAATGGTATTTTTTGAATAACTTAAGCATTACATGTCAGATCTTAAAAAATTATATGTCGTTGAAAAGGACTTTACGAGCACTACAATGTCTTCTGAATACATTTTTATTTTTGAGGTCATATTCAACTAGTAAGACCCATTAGCCCGATTTATCCCGATTTATCCCCCTGTATGGAGGCCGACCCACTCTAATGTATCATGAAACAAACCTCATTTACATCTTTTAATCTGCTAGAACATAATTTTGAATAGTAATATGTTTTGGGTATACAGTTACATAAAACTACTAGTTTATAAATCATTAATAAACTTTTTACTTGCTTAAAAAATTTTTAAACAATTAAATTGATTTAAATTCATTTTATTTTTTATTTAAATTAAAAAATGGCGTTCTATGAAAATTTATGGCGGTCTGACTTTTTTTTTTTTTATTTTGAAGATGTCTATTAAAAACTTTAAGATGGTTTTCTGAATCCTTTATTTTACTAAAATAATTATTATTATGTTCAAATCAACCAACAAAAACTATCAAAAATACAGTTTTTACGAGAAAATAAGATGCACAGTTCCTTAAAAATTATTCTAATTATTAAAGTTAAATTTTGTTCTCAATCACCGAATGTGAAGAATCAACAGATTTCTTGAAATAACCATTTCTTTTTGAGCCATTCGTGACTCTTGACCTTGTCCAACCTGGGCAAGTTTGCTTTGGGAATTATGTAGATCATGAGAATGAAAACAATTTCTGATATCGATTTGGTATCACTGTAATATTGTGATACTGAGATATTTATGGTGGTATTTATGGTGATATTTATAAAGGAGTCAAATGTTACAGACCTCAATCTTGTCTAAAAAAGTTCAAGCGGAGATTAATATAGATACACTGAGAAAAAAACATACTTTACAATTAAACAAAAAATATTAAAAAAGAAACTTAACGCATTTGCGTTTCTACATGATAATATTTAAAACAAGTGTGTTTAATATTCACCTACTTTTAAACTCCTTTCTTTTTTATTTTCTCTTATTATTTCTTTGAAAAAACAAACAAAAATTTCAATTCAGTGACAATTCTTGAATTTTTTGAATTGGTTTGACAAATATCGAACATATGATAAAATAGAAACTAATAAATTAAATATTACAATATTTCAAATGCTAACTTCATCGAATGGAGTTAACATTTGGTATTCGGAAGGTCCCGGGGATAGCTGGTTGTGAATCTGATGCTAAAACTCGGAAAAGTTAAAAAAATGGCATCGCAAAAATATGCTTTAAAACATGTGTTTTGAATTTTAAAATTTTTCTTTCAAATTTGGTTTTCATAGCAAAAAAATTGTTTTAAAAACAAAAACTTTTGTTTTGAATTTAACTTTAAAAACAGCTCTGTTTAATTTTAATGAATTTGTTTGAAGCTCTATTTCAAAAACAAATTCGTTAGATATGAATACAATTTCATTTAATTTTAACATATTTTTTCCTCAGTTTACTATAAAGAAATTGATAAAAATTATGAAAAATGTTTATAAATGAATTTTAATATTTTATATTAATTTTTCATTTGAATTTTATGTAGAAAATGGGGTTGATTTCAAAAAAATATTTATATTAATAGTTATTCGGGGTCACTAGGGAAAATTTGTCAAAGTTTTGCTTCCAGGTCCTATTTTTTTTCAATTATGCACAATTTTTCAATGTTTTCTATATTAAACTAACTTAAGTTTTTATATTAAAATTGATATTGTGTGCTTTACTGATAGTACATTTTTCTCTCACAACTTATAAGCCCGGTACACAATAATATTGGAACAATTCAGAGAAGATTCTTTAAGTTTCTGAAAATTTTAGATTCTTACTTCTTTTATCAAATATTCATGAACAGCATAGTTTTATTTATTTATTGAATCTCTTCTAAAATATGTCATTTTTGAAGAGGTTGATTCGAAAATATGTAGTAAGATTCATCGACTTATTTTATAAAAAAAAACTCTTCTAAAGGGGTGCACAATTTAGTTTCCGCCCCGGGTGCGACCAACCCTAGCTACGCCACTGCCCAATATATTCTCTCATCTCTTAACTTTAACATCCCAAGAAGAGGATCTAGACATTTTGTGCTTTTTAAGTTGAGCCAGTGCACTTAAAATTTTGCCCTTCATGACCCTTTACGATGTGTAGTGATTTCAAGAATAGCTACAGCTAAATTATTTTTTGTGATTCGGTGGATGCCTTGAAACGAGAAATGATTTTACATTTAAATAATTGATACATTTTAGAATATTGTTTCAAACATTAACTCGTTAATAAAATAATTATATTCTGTTAAAATGTTGGCTGAAGTAATTCCATATATTCGAGACCGTTTCAGTTGTTTTTCCTTTATAATATTGCGTTTGATGAAGTAAACACCATCGAATATGATATGTATGCTTAAACTTGTTTGTTTTTAATCAAAAAATTTAAAAATTTTTCTTATTCATTTGTCTTATTAGTTACTTAGTTTGGTGCGCAAGAGTTTATCTCTTTGCCATGCAAGTTTATGCCTGCGTTGGCCCAAATACATATCCAATTAATAACATTAGCACGGTGTTCCAAAATTACATAGTGACCCGTATATATATACACATATATGTTTGTACATATTTACACGTATATATCTGCGTTATATTTGGAATTGGTTTGGTGTTTAAGAGTTTAATGTCTTTTCCACGTAGGATCTTGGGTTGGATAGTGGACGCAAACTTACTAATATTCATATTATTTATAGTTACTTTGGTCTCTTTGTTTTAGAGTTTTATGTAAAGTTTACTACTTATTTGATGTTGTTTACTTTTTAAAATTTAAAAATTCTTAATAAATTCGTGTTTGTATAAAATTTTTAAGTTCCGCTGAAAAGCCAATTAATGTGCTTAGTGGAAATTCATACTTCGCCAACTGGGTGTGTGTTTTAGTACGTAGGTGCATTCTGTCTTTTCCGGTTGATCCGGACTGATTTTAGAATGTAAGTCGTGCATGCGTATAGTGTGAGATTCCAAACTCCTTTGGCGAATCCAAAAAAAAAAAAACTCCTTCTATACCTCCATGGCCAATTTGGGAGCCGAAAGCCTCGAATTTTCTTTTATTTTTCGCAGAGTAAGTTGCTCGTCCGCTTCTGTATTTTCTGCTCTTATCAGCCACACGATTTTCATGCAAAAAGCGCTGAATGATGCACTACACTGTTGGCTTTTTTCTTTTTTAAAGTGAAATAAAACTAATTTGCGCTGTTCTATTGTTGTGCGACGGCCCATTTTTAAGAAAAATTAATTTGTGCACTTATGGTTTTAAATCCAAACTAAAATCAGAAAAAACAGCGAAAGAAAATAAAAAAAAACTAACGGCATTACGTTCAATACCTTACAAATGTAAACACATGTAAAAAGAGTGGCGTTGAATTTTGCTGCATTTTCAGTTTTTTGTTTTTATCTTTTTAATAGACTTATATAAAGAAATTAAAGTTTCTATATAAATATATAATTACTGGCATACAAATGTCGTTTAAATTTTTTCATTACCAGTACTAGTTACCAAGTTATAGCATTTCAAAATTTAACACATCGTCTTCACGAAATTAGCTGTGAGCCACTGTATATGTATGGACTTTTTGAATTCTGAATTCTTTAACACGTGGAGAACTATTTTGATGTACAATAATCAAATCCGATAAACAAATATTTTTATACCCCCACGCGTACTGCGTAAAGGGGTATATTAATTTTGTCACGACGTGTGTAACGCCTATAAGGTGGCGTGGTAGGTATATAAAAGTATATATATTCTTGATCAGCATCACCACCTGAGTTGATTAAGCCATGTCCGTCTGTCTGTCTGTCCGTCTGTCTGTCTGTCTGTGGACACGATAACCGCCGTAAGTTTGAAGCTATCATGCTGAAATTCGATATATAAGCTTTTTATTAAAAAACTAAGATCAAGTTCGAGAATATGCTAAATCGGCTGAAAACCACGCCTACCTCCCATACAACCCAAATAATGAAAACTCTATAAAGAGGCTAATATTAAAGTTACAAAACTGAAACTGGGTATTTGTGTGTTCTATGTCAGAACTTAGGTGTGTTAGAAAAATGGGCGTTATCCACCCACTAACACGCCCACCTCCCATACAACCCCAAAATTAAAAACTTTATAAAAAGGCTTATATTTATGCTTCAGGAAAACAATTTAATGTGTTTGTATTTAAGACACATAAAAATAACAAAATTTTCTAAAATCTCATACAAAAAGCTCTCCCATTTAAGATTCTTTAACCCTTAAGAATCGGTCGTGGGGGTATTTTAACTTCGGCCAAGTCGAAGATATACCTTACTAGTTTTTTTTTAAATATTTGTTATAAAAATAAAGTCTTGTTTAATTGATTCCTAATGACACGCTACCCCAAAAGGAACCGTAGTTTATCACAAAGTAAGCCAATCGAAATGAATACAGATGGCTCATTCCATACAGACGAGTGTGACGTTTTGACTACTTTATCGTGCTGAAAATGGTATTAACCGGTTAAAATTTTAGCAATTTACTATAGGGTATTTTAGAAGATGCCCCAAGGTTTCAAAATGTCAAAACATATGTAACGAAGCTCCCGGTCTTCCGGGTCTATAGCTGAGGTAAGCTCGCCGGATTCCAAGGTTCGGAACAATTTTAATAAATAAAAGAGACGTGTAGGATTTAACTGATATGTTTTTTATTGGGTCTTTAGGCCAATATGTCTAGACGGTGATGAGAATTCGTGGCCTTATTTACTCTGCTCGACGTTATGCTGCCGATGATCACGCGTAGGTGTGGTGTATGGTCATCAAAGTCGGTTGTTTATTAAAAAAAACTTATAATACTTCAAAAAAAAGATCATTTGAGACCTGCTACTTTAATGATTCTTTATATAATGCAAAATAGATCATTTGAGACCTGCTACATTAATAATACTTAATATAAGTTTCAAAAGATCATTTGAGACCTGCTACATTAACAATACTTAATATAAATTTCAAAAGATCATTTGAGACCTGCTACTTTAATGGTGCTTAATATAATTCAAAATATATCATTTGAGACCTGCTACATTAACAATACTTAATTATAAATTTCAAAAGATCATTTGAGACCTGCTACTTTAATGATGCTTAATATAATTCAAAATAGATCATTTGAGACCTGCTACATTAACAATACTTAATATAAATTTCAAAAGATCATTTGAGACCTGCTACTTTAATGATGCTTAATATAATTCAAAATAGATCATTTGAGACCTGCTACATTAACAATACTTAATTATAAATTTCAAAAGATCATTTGAGACCTGCTACCTAATGATACTTAATATAAATTCCAACTACGTTAATAATATAAATAAATTCCTTTTCTTGGTCCGTCTATGTCCTTTTGTCACCACACCTTACCTACGTATCACCCTTCCTTTGATGTAACTCCGCGTTCTTTCCTGCACTCGACTTCTTCGCTGTCCGACTTTCACCTTTTGTTGTCTGCTAGCGATCGTTCTTCTACTCTTGATTGCCTGGTGCCAACCCTTGCCTTCAATGGTCCGTTCTTTACTGCCTGATGCCAACCGTCACCTTCAATGGTCTGTACTTCACTTGCTTTCACTGGCGGATGCCGACTGTCGTCTTCGATGTTCTATTCTTGACTCGACTCACTGATGCCAACCGTCGTCTTCAGTGTTCTGTTCTTGACTTGACTCCCTGATGCCAACCGTCGTCTTCAGTGTTCTGTTCTTGACAGAGATAATGAGATGGGAAACTTCGACAAATTTCGGCAAGAAAGAGATAGCCTTCTGTCAAAATGGCAACAATACCAACATAAACTCTATAAATGTGTTAGTGCAATTTTTGACATACTCCCCAGTTACCTTAATTAAATACATAATTCAACAGTTTCCTTAAATTTAAGCAGTCTGGTGAAAACTAAGTGGCCACGTCCAGCGCTCTCAATAAGTTATATTTTCTGAATAGTTTGCTATTTGAAACGTCAAAATAGTTGTCAAATTAATGAAATGTTAAACAGTTTATTGAATAAATTGGTAGCCTAACCAGGAAATTGTAATTCTTATCTCTGTTAAGTTAATTTATTCAGTATTAAATTTAAAAATATGCTCTAAAACTACAAGAACATGCGCATTCATTGTTATTTGTCAAAATGTATGTTGCACGGCATTGCATTTTAACTACTTGCCAATATTTTTGATGTCTGACTTATCAACTCAGTCATAGAAAAAAAGCGCTAATTAGGTTTTCTACTGGAACAGTTGTATCGCTTGAAAGCGCTCACTGCTTTAATCTGAAACCCACCTTGGCATGAAAGCCAACAGCAGAGTTGCATAAAAACGTAGTTTTGTGCTATTTAGAGTAGGTATTATTCACTACGAATTAATAAGTACGAAATTATAGTAGAATTGTACTACAGTATAATTCGCTTAGCTGCCTTACCGCTTAGCTGCACATTCCGGATAAGAGCACAAAAAATCGTTTTGGCTGCATTTTATTGCAACATTTGTATGAAATGTTCTTTTTTAGCTGCGTTTTGCTTAGCTGCACATTCTGCATAGCAGCCCTGAAAATTGTGTTTCATAATTCAATTTTTCATAGAAAAAATTTCGTTTACCAACACTTTTTTTATCGCTCTTTCCTAATTTTGTATTGTTTATGTTATTGATAAAATCACATCACTAACACAAATTAAAATGTAAACAACAGTTTGAGGTTGGCCAAAAAACAAAAATTATTGTTTCCGTGAAAAAAAAGTGAAAAACAAAACTTAAATAAAGCAAAATGGGAAAAAGAGTTGGAGCTTTATCAATTAAACAAAAATTAAAAATTATAGAGTCCGTGCAAAACAACTCAAATAAACAAGAGCTGGCCAAACAATACTGTTGTGACATTTCAACAATAAATCGCATTTTAAAACAAGAAGACACCATCAAAATTGTGGCAAAAACGAGCGACCATAAACGCCGGCGCCAAAGGTGTAGTCCGCACGAAAAAGTTGAGAAGGCATTGGTGCTCTGGTTCGACCAGCAGAGACAACAGGACGCTGTGTTAACAACCTTGATGCTGCTTAATAAAGCAAAGGAGTTTGCAGTAAAGCTTAATGACGATTTTGAACCGAATCCTAGCTGGCTGTGGAGGTGGAGAAAGCGCCACAACATCAAGTTTGGTAAGATGCACGGCGAGCTTAAAGATAATGACGAAGAAGGTGCCTCCAGTTACACCAGTACGGTTTTGCCTGATATTTTAAAGAAGTATGAACCAGAGAATGTTTTCAACGCCGATGAAACTGGTCTTTATTTCAAAGCTTTACCCAACGCAACATTTTTTCGAAACTGCGACCAGCCAAAAGGCCGCAAAAGCCAAAAGGTGCGTCTTTCTTTGCTGCTGTTGTGTAACGCTACTGGTTCATACAAGAAAGTTTATGTCATTGGGAAATCGAAAAATCCTCGCTGCTTTCGCAATGTTAATATTCCTTTACCATACTTTGCGAATAAAAATGCGTGGATGACATCAACTATATGGAATCAAATTTTACTATCGCTTGACAAAGAGATGAAAACGCAAAATAAAAAAATTGTTCTGTTTGTGGATAACGCTTCTTGTCACAAAGTGACATGCCAACTGCAAAACGTCACCATGGAATTTCTTCCTCCTAACACAACCGCGTTGATTCAACCACTCGATCAGGGAGTTATTCATGCTTTTAAAGTGCAATATAGGCAAATTATTGTCAAGAAACAGTTGTGTGCACTGGAGCGGGAAATGTCGGTGACACAATTTTTGAAGTCAATCACTGTTTTGGATTCACTTTATTACATAAAGCGGGCCTGGTGGATGGTAAAGCCTCAGACGATTGTAAATTGCTTCAGAAAGGTAAAAAACCATAAATTTTCAAAAATTTCTTAAATTTTAACGCTATTTATTATATATTTCAGGCAGGATTCTGTGGCATGGGTCATGAAATCGATTCAGAAGACGAAATCGAAGATGTTTTTCTAGATAATATACCTAACAGAGTTGAATACATAAACTGCGATATCGATTTGAAGTGTTATGGCCATCTCACTGAGTAGGAGATTATCCAAAACTTAGATGAATGTGCTGATGGTATTATCACTGAAGAGGACGACAGCGATGACGACGGCGATGTCAACAGTAATGACGTTGGTTCGCCTACAAGAAAAGAGGCTCTTTGCGCATTGGACGTGATGCGACGTTACTGTGCTAGTCACATGAAAGATGATGATATTTTTTATGAAATTGAAGACAAAATTTTAAAAATGTGCCTTAAAAGCACAGCCCAAGGCAAAATAACTGATTTTTTTAAGTAAACATTGTACTTGTATTTGTATTGTCTCAAAGAGAATTTTTTTAAGTTCATGTATCTATTTACATACATTCATATGTATATTGTATTGAATTAACTAAAATTAGTACGTTATGTGTTCTAAAAGTACCTTGGATTTATTAATTTTTTTTTATTCGATTTTTTGTGAGATTTTAACTTTTAAATAAAACTAACGATAAATTAAAAATCTTGACTGTGGACTTAAGCACTTGTTAAAAAAAAGAATTCGGTTAACTGCCTTATTTTTGCAGATAAAAAAACCGGATAAATGCCTTATATGTGTAGGTAAAAAATTCCGGATAGCTGCCTTTTTTGTGCAGTTAAGAAAATCTGGATAACTGCCTTAAGTGTGCAGGTAAAAAAAATCTGGATAAGTGCACATTTTGCTTAAGTGCGCAGAAATGTGTGCACCAAAATGCAGTGCAGCTAAGCGAATTATACTGTAGTACTATTTTATTTGGAATTAATTTTATACAGGTCGGTTTTTGTTACAGAACGTCTTCACTAGGAATAGAATCAAAGTGATTGAAATATTGAATAGAGGTCATCGTATAACTCTTGGTAAACAGGGCGAAAGTGTAAAACCACAAATTTTAAAAGTTAATGAATTTCTTCTTTAGAATGAAAAATACTTTTATTTGGAACAAATATTTATCTGTAAATTCAGAATTAAAATGAATACGTTTTTGTTATAAAACCGAAACATAAAATAAGCAATACGTTTCACTTAAAGATTTCATTAGATAAAAAACTAGATTTGAAACATTTTCATATTGTTTTGTTGGTAAATATATTTACTTCCTTCATTTATCTTTCTTCTCTCAAAGCTGTTTCTACTAAACAGAGAAAAAATATTCCAAATATTCAAACTAGAAGGGCACGATTAACTAAAAGCCACTCTGGTTAAAACGGTTAATAATTTGTTGCTAAAATAAATTAACAATAAAGGCAAGTTTCTCTATTTAAACTTGTTGTTTAATATTGAATATTAAAAAATTATACAAAATCATAGATTTGTATAAGCTTTTTTCGAAATTTGATGAATTTTATCGCCTAAACCAAAAAAAAGTCCTATTGTTTTACCACCATTGGGCTAAGCCAGCCCAAATACATATAATCTAACTAATCCAACGCGAAAAAAAAATAAAAAGGGGCTGGGCCCTAAAGTAGAATTATGACAAAATTTGGTTTTTTTGTTTTTTTATCAGCTTAGACAGGGCAAAGGTTTTGGGTTAAATAAAAAATGTAATATATTCTGCACTCTTTGCATAGAAAGTGCACAAAAATTGAATATATTCTTGATTTCTTTTATCGGGAAAAGAAAATACCATTGTTCTACCGCAAACAGCATTTAAGTTCGAAGCAACTTTGATATAATAGTACATTTTTATTTTTTTTGCAATGCAACCCTATTAATAGAATTTGACAATAATACTTGACAACTATGAGGTGAATCATGTATACAATACATGAGACTCACAAAAGTACCCAAAAAATTGAAGAAGAAGCATATATTTGGAGGGAAACATGAAAAAAAACATTATTAAAAAGAAGTTTCCCATCTCTTTATCTCTGGTTCTTGACTGCCTGTCTGCTTGCTATTCATGGCTGGCTTAACCATCGCATTCTTGCCGTGCTTCTTCTTACGTGTCTCTATCTTGTGCTATGTTTGTGTGCAGCTTACAATTTATAGCTCGCTAGCTTGTCTCTTAGCTGGCTTGCTGCTTCATTATCCCTTCTCGTTCTTTTCTTCATTTCATGTTGAGGCTCATCCCTCATTATGTTCGACGTCTCTTAAGCACACTATCACATATGGCAGGTATCAGTTTTCTCTCTATTCGATCGTCTCTCAGGCAAGTGCGGTTATGGTAGGGAAAACTGGTTCTCGTCATAGTGTTCTGTTGCGGCGTCTTGTTCTCTGCTGTATGTATAAATATTTTGCCGCAGTGCCCGTTACTCTCATCACTGTCTATATACCATATACATGAATTAAGTTGATACAGGGTGGTTTTCTTATTCTAATAATTAAAGTACTATATTTATAATCTTAACAAAAGCAATATTTTGTGATAGTTAACTTAAGGGTTGCTAATAATAAATAATTACATAGTATTATATTGTGAGCATTTTAATTTAAGTTCATTTCCATTCAATATTATTATTATAAATTATTATACATAGAAGTTATTATTATTATAAGTGTTATTTAGTTATTATAAGTGAATATATATCAAAGTTAAGATTATTCTAAATTGATAAGATTATTATTATTATTATTATTATTATAAGTTATTATTATTATTACTGTTACTCAAATCAAAGGTTCCTTTGACACGGTTAATGACAACCGTCGTGTGCGGCAAAAGTTGTTTGCGGGTTTTGCCCGTCACACTCCCCTCTTAGTTCGCCGGGGGTACGATGCGGGTGGTGACTTTTCCGGACCGCGAAATTCGTATCTGGAACGTGACCCCGTTGATCGTGCGGAGTCGCGATAGTAGGCCTCCCCGTTCTCGTGTTGCTTGTAGCCTTTCAATTAAGGCGGCTAACTTTTCATCTCGGCTCGTTTCGGCATGGTTCTCTGGAGGTGCTGCGGTTTCATCCGGAGATGGTTCGATTCTGCCCGGGGATGGTTTGGTTCTGCCTGGGGGTGGTTCGGGCGCGGCATTCTCTTGGTGGAACGCACTATAGCGCTCTCCCTCTAACTCGTCCTTTAGGCCCTCCCAGATGTCCGTATCCAGAGACAGGGCTTCGTCCGGCTCATGCTCAACGAGAAAACTGGCCAGGAACTGCTTGGTTTGCGGTGAGAGGCACACGGGAGCGCATTCGTTATCAGGTTCTGCTGGCTTTACCTCGGTGATGGCCTGCTCTGCTGGGTCTGGGCTGATCCTCACGGGAGTGGTCTGGACTGCCTCGCAAGAAGTATTGGGCTGGCCACAGGACTTGTCTGCGTACCGCGGTGGACCAAAGATTGCCCTCTCAGCCTGGCCTCTTTGTCCCGGAGGAGTTTCAAGAGACGTCTCTCGATACCGCTGAGTTCCGTGCCCGGCTGGTTCTTCCCTTGGTCGGCCTCTGTAGCTGTCTCTGTCGTACCCGCCGTTGGGTTGGTGGGTTCCCAAGTGAGAAATTGTGGCGTGGGCGACGGTGGAAATTCGACCAATGGCTCGGTCTCCGGCTCGGCCCGTTGCGCTGGGTCGCGGACAATTAGGGTGGCACGGCAGTCGAGCACATATTGCGTCCAACCCTGTCCGCTATAGGAATCCCTCAAGATTCTGGTGGCCAACCATGAGCCTTGGTACGGAACGCAATCCTCCTTTTCCTCGCTTGCGTTCTGCGGCCCTTCCGTGTTACTGCTCTGAGTGGCGTCGTCAGAAGTCTCGCTCATCTCTGGATCGGAACCCTCCACTGCCTCCTCTTCAGGTGCTTTTAGATGACCTACTTCACAGGGCTCGCTAGAGCATGTTGACGAATTTTCCTCGTCGTCCTCAGCATGTTTTCTGCCTTCTTCTCCAACCTTGTCGGATTCGTTTGCCAACCATACTCGGCGCTGGTTCTGTGGCTGTGGGGTCTCGTGGGATTTGTGGACGTGGCTACAACTGGGTCCTTCCTCTTGGGTGTAGTCCTCATCCTCGGAGCTTATTTCGATAGTCATCATGTCACCCTCCGGGATAGGACTGTTGCGCTTTGCTGCCAACCATACTCGCCTGTAGCTTGGGTGGGTCTGCGCCTTACGGGCTTGGTTGGTGTGACTGCAGCTTGGTTCCTCTGTTGGCTTCGGGTATACCCTGCGCTGCGTTGGTAACTTTGGTGTTTTGTTGGCTGAGCTCTCGACAGAGCGTGCCCCATCATCGTCGGACTCGTCCGTGGTATCTTTGCTGGAGGCATGGGCTACGCCCCACACGTCTTCAGCATCGTTGGTGCCAGATCCTGCCGGGGTCGGTGCATATACCAGTCGTATGCGTGGAAACTTCGCTCCGGGCTGATCCACTTTCTCTTCCCAGGAGGGGCTCAACCGCCGAGTGCGTGGTAGGCGTTGTTGTTCCTCGATCAGGTGTCTTCGGAATCTATCCCGCGCATTATTGAATTTCTCTTCCATGTTTAGTTGATAAAATTTTGCTCTTCGTAGTAATTAAATTCTTGGTACGTCCTTCTTGTTCGCTGTTCGACACTTGAATGATGCTGTTGAGACTGAGTTGCTCTTACATTAAAATTTCGATGCATTATATATACTTTTCTTATATTTTTTTTTTTTTTTTTGTTTTTTTAATTAATTTCTTTTATGGTTTTCTTTTCTTCTATTTTTTTTTTGTAACTTTACTCTAATTTTTTTTGTAATAACCTTTTTTTTTTTTCTTAATTTTTGTTTTAATTCCTTTCTCTTGTTTTTTTTTTTTGTTTTCTTATTTTGTTTTTAATTTCTTTCTCCTTATTTTATATATATATTTTTTCTCTCTTTAATAATTTTTTTTTTTTTTTTAAATACCTTTCTTTAATTCTCTTCTTTTTTTAAAAAAAACATTAAACGTTACTTCTGGTGTAGAATTCTCTTTCTCGCAGGAGTTCTCAAGACTCGCGCTGTGGCAGAATTTCTTGCTCCGGTATTTCGTCTGAGTGGTATACTTTGAGCTCGCCAACATGAGCCGAGCGTGTCCGTCTTTCGTTGGGTTTCTTAATACGGACTATAACAGGGGACACAAAAGATTCTACCCTGTAGGGACCGTCAAATCGTGGTGCAAGTTTGGCTGCGAATTTGTCATTAGCCTTGGACAGAGGGTGTTGCTTTACCCAGATGAGTTGGCCTACTTCTGGCCTCCATTGTCTACGCCTTAAATTGTAGTGTCTGGCCTGTGACTGCGCCGCCTGCTCCATATTACGTTTAACGATGTTGAAAACACCTTTCAGTCGTTCTGCTCGCTCACTTGGTGAAGTTACTTCTTGGCCTGTTCCTATGATTTGATCGTCATAGAGTGCATTTGGTAGTCGAGGTTCTCGTCCTTGCACTACAAATGCTGGGCTGAATCCAGTCGATTCGGACTCACTTGTATTGTAGGCCAGTGTAAGTTCTGGGAGTAGCTCATCCCACTTGCTCTGCTGTTCAGCGGTATACTGGGCAATCATAGTTTTGATGGTCCGATTGGTGCGTTCGGTGGGATTTTCTTGAGGGGTGTAGGGCGCGGTGTACCTTTGTTGGACTCCGAGATCTTTCAGGAACTGTTGAAAATTTCTGCTTATAAACTGAGCTCCATTGTCGGTGATAAGCATCTTCGGGACCCCAAATCTTGCCAAGATCCGTTCACGGAAGGCCTTTATAAGTTGCTCCGTGGTGGCTTTACGAAGCGGCATCATTTCCATCCATTTCGAGAATTTGTCCATGAATACTATAAGCATAGTATTTCCATGCTTCGATCGCGGCAGTGGGCCCACAAAATCTGCACAAACCGTGGTCCATGGTTCTTCAGCTAGATGGGTCAGCATTGCGCCGGCTGGGCGTTGTTGGCTTACTTTTAGCGTTGACAGATCTTGCATCCTCTTACATATTGGCTGATGCGACGGAACATCCCTGGCCAATAATACTTGTTGGCTACTCGAGCTATGGTCTTCCTTATACCTACGTGGCCTGCTGTGGGTGCGTCGTGGTTTTCACTCATTACTCGTTCTTGACGGTAATTTGGCACACACATCTTCCACGGTGTGCAATCCTCTTCACCAATAGTCCTTGGAAAATGTCGATATAACCTTCCGCCTTCAATCATGTATTCTGGATACTTTTCTGGGCTGGTTTTGACTTCTTCGATGCGTTTCTCGTACCAGCTGCCTACTTTTCCTTCGCACTGTTCTACTGCGCAACCACGTACTTTCTCTATAGGCTGTCTGGATAGGGCGTCTGCCACAACGTTTTGTTTTCCCTTGCGGTACTGAACGTCAAAAGAGTATTGCTGTAGCTCGAGTGTCCACCTTGCGATGCGGCCTGATGGGCTCTCGATAGAGTTCAACCACTTGAGAGAGAGGTGGTCAGTAATGACAGTGAATGCGTTCCCTTCTAGATAAGGCCTCATTTTCCGTATTCCCCACACTATGGCCAAATATTCCTTCTCGGTGGCTGTGTGATTGATTTCGGCCTTGTTTAAGTGTCGACTCGCTTACGAAATTACTCTTTCGGCTCCATCTATAGTTTGAGTCAACACCGCGCCTAGGCCATAGTCACAGGCGTCGGTCTGTAGCACAAATCGCTGATTAAAGTCAGGGCAGGCTAGGATGGGCGCCTCGGTCAGCAGTCGCTTTAATTCTTCGAATGCCTTATCTTGTTCTTCTCCCCACTTGAAGTTAATGGATGCATGATGTTTGAAAACTCTGGTACAAACCGTCGGTACCAGGACGCTATCCCAATGCATCTCCTGAGCTCTCGTACGTTTTCTGGGGGTTTAAGCTCTTTAATCGCTTCTACTTTGTCTGGGTCCGTGTGAATACCCTGCTCGCTTACAACGTGGCCAAGGTACCTAACTTCCTTCTTGAAAAACTCGCACTTCTCGGGATTTATGCGAAGGTTGGCCTCTCGTAGTCTTCTGAACACTTCTGCCAGGTTACCCATGTGTTGTTCTAGCGTTGTGCCCGTGACGATGATGTCGTCTAAATACGCAAAAGCGTATGGTTCTAGGTCGGCACCGATGACACGATCAAGGGCTCGCTGGAACGTGGCTGGTGCGGAGTGAAGTCCGAATGGCATTATCCGCCACTGGAAGAGTCCTCGTCCCGGGACTGTAAAAGCGGTGTATTCCTTGCTGTCCTCTTGCATTGGTATCTGCCAATATCCATTCTTCAGGTCGATGCTACTTATAAATTTCGCGTTCCTTAGTCGATCGAGAATGTGATGGATCCTTGGGAGCGGGTAAGCGTCCGGTATGGAGCGTGCATTCAGTTGACGATAATCGATACATAACCGCCATTGTCCCGTTTTCTTCCGTACAAGTACTATCGGCGCGCTATGTGGACTTCGTGATGGTTCGATGCAACCCTTTACTAATAGTTCGTCGATTTCGTCATCAATTATCTTTTGCATTGCCGGATTTTTAGGGAAGTATCGCTGGTTAATCGGACGGTCGTCGCGCATCGTTATGCGATGTGTCGTCACGTTTGATACCCCTTGGATATTTTCGAAGCTCCTCAGTTCGTCTTGGAGGAAATCGTTGATTTTCTGATTCTCAATTTTATCAATTTCTTTCATCCGGCTGACTTTATGTACCTTCTCGTTACGTGGTGACACTGGTGTCACTAACCTTCTTGGCTTCTTAATCATTGGTGGTGCTGCGCTTGTGGTTATTAATGCAAGTGTTGCTGACCTCTTCGGTCTCTTTACGGTTGTTCTATAGTTGTTACTACATTTGTTGGCTCATTTGATTTTCTCGACGCAGGCGTCGCTGCGCTAGCAGTTGGTGATGCAGATGCTGCTGCCCTTGTTGACTTTTGTAGCTTTCTTGACGCAGGTGTCGCTGCGCTAGCAGTTGATGATGCAGATGCTGCTGCCCTTGTTGGCTTTTGTCGCTTTCTTGACGCAGGTGTCGCTGCGCTAGCAGTTGATGATGCAGATGCTGCTGCCCTTGTTGACTTGTGTAGCTTTCTTGACGCAGGTGTCGCTGCGCTAGCAGTTGATGATGCAGATGCTGCTGCCCTTTTTGACTTCTGTAGCTTTCTTGACGCAGGTTTTGCTGCACTGGCAGTTGGTGACGCAGATGTTGCTGCACTTGTTGACTACTGTAGCTTTCTTGATGCAGGTTTCGCTGCGCTAGCAGCTGGTGACGCAGATGTTGCTGCACTGGCAGTTGGTGACGCAGGTGCTGCTGCGATGGCAGTTGATGATGCAGATGCTGCTGCAATGGCAGTTGGTGACGCAGGTGCTGCTGCGATGGCAGTTGATGACGCAGGTGCTGCTGCGATGGCAGTTGATGATGCAGGTGCTGCTGCGATGGCTGTTGGTGACGCAGGTGCTGCTGCGATGGCAGTTGGTGATGCAGGTGCTGCTGCGATGGCAGTTGTTGACGCAGGTGCTGCTGCGATGGTAGTTTTTGACGCAGGTGCTGCTGCGATGGCAGTTGGTGACGCAGGTGCTGCTGCGATGGCAGTTGGTGACGCAGGTGCTGCTGCAATGGCAGTTGGTGACGCAGGTGCTGCTGCGATGGCAGTTGATGACGCAGGTGCTGCTGCGATGGCAGTTGGTGACGCAGGTGCTGCTGCGATGGCAGTTGGTGACACAGGTGCTGCTGCGATGGCAGTTGGTGACACAGGTGCTGCTGCGATGGCAGTTGATGACGCAGGTGCTGCTGCGATGGCAGTTGATGATGCAGGTGCTGCTGCGATGGCAGTTGGTGACGCAGGTACTGCTGCGATGGCAGTTGGTGATGCAGGTGCTGCTGCGATGCGGTGAGTGACTTCCATTTGGGCGTTTTTGGTGGTCGTATCTCGCAGTTCAAGGTGGAAATTTCCACATCGTATTGTTGTACCGATGCCCGCGAGGAAATCTATCCCCAGAATTAAATCGTCAAGCACTTGCGGCAGAATTAGGATGGATGCTTGAAAACTATGTTCTCCTGAGGAGACTTCCGTTTGTAGTGCTTCAGTGACCTTCTGAAAACTACCATCAGCCAGAAAGACTTGGGTAGCAATAGAGATGGTATTGCTTGCTGTTCGTAGTTTTTCTGCAAAGTACTTACTTATGAAGCTGCGCGTTGCCCCTGTGTCTAAAGTAGCCTCCATCCATACGTCATCGAGTGCCACTGTGGCAATGATACGCCCTTCGTCAGTTCACAGATCATCTAGTGGTGTCGAGGCCTTGCAAAGTTGGGACCTCGTTCTTCTCGACGTGGAGCGGGTCCCTTGTAGTTTCCCGACGCTTTTCGGCAGCAATCAAATGTAATCGTACCTTTACGACCGCAATCCCAGCAGAAACTCAATATTGGTCTTCGGCAAGTTCTGGCCAGATGGCCAGATGGCCGCAGCGTCGATAGGCCGTGCGAGGGTCTACATAGGTGTCTCGGCCAGAAAAGCTTTGTCTCGTTGGCTGTTCTCGGCCTTGGCTGTCCGGCCAATTCTTCACTCTATTGGGCAGGTCTAAGTCCTCAAAATCTCCAGCTAAGTTAATCAACTCAGAAAGGCTTGTGAATTCCTTCCGCTTGATGTAGAAGTGAAGTTCATGGCTGCTGTTCCGATAGACTCGTTCTAGCCTTTGTTGCTCACTAAGACTGGCGTGTCGCATAAGGTTTTGTATAGAAATAACGTAGTCCTTAAACCTCTCGCCAGGTAGTTGTTTACGACGACGGATGTCATCTTCTAACCTCTCAAAGAATCTCGTAGGCAGGAAGAAACCAAGGAAATCGGACTTAAAATCTTTCCAGCTCCTCCAGTGTTGGTTGTTGTTTCTTAGCCAGCAGTGCGCTTGAGCGTCCAACAACTCAAGCATGGTTCGTGGCAGCGAGTCGGTATTGACATTATAGACCTCTGCTAATTCTTCGACCCTCTCTATAAACGCAAGTGGGTCCTCGTCTCCGCGGTATCTAATGGTCCATCTCTTAACTCTATCGATGATCTCCCCATAATTGATAGCCCGTGGAGTGTCTCTTGGCAGCTCAGACTCTAGACGTGGCTGTGACTGGTATCTTGATGTCCTCTCTGTAAATAATTCTCGTGCAGACTCGTGTTGTTGGCTGTCAGTGTATTCAGGCGATGGTTTTGTTGTAACTATAGTAGGGACCACTTTTGTATCGTTGGTGGCCGTAGCTACCGGTGAACTTCTTCGCTTATGCTTAACCTCGAGTTCTGCAAGTCGCTTCTCTTCGTCTTGGGTTAGTTCAGCTTCATTGACAAATGCAGCGAAGCGCTTTCTTAGTTTTTCCACTGAGCCTTCCTCTTCAAATTGGAACTCTTCTGCATAGCTAAGCAGGTCCTCGCGCCGGAGTGAATAGATCCAAGCAGTTTTAACCATTATTATACCCTAAACCTTTTTTTGTCTTTCTTTAATGTGTTCTATTTTCAATGTATTTTTTTTACTGTTCACTTCTTTTGTATGATCTTTTATTTACCCTTTTTTTTTTAATTTAAGCAATGTTTAAATCTTTACAATCTTCTTTGCCTTCAACTTTCTGATAACAATCCTTCTTCTTTTAAATCAATTCTTCGATTAAAACTTCTTTCAGCAGTAATTTGCTCACGTATTCTCTAAAGTTGTTTTGTCTTTTATGCAGCTTTAATCTACACGTCCCTGCTCGGGCGCCATGTAACGAATTAATTTATTCGTTTTGCAATTTTTTATAAAAGTTTAATAATTACATTCGCTTAAGCGCCTGGGACGGGTGTAACGAGCACAAGTTTAAAAACTTAAAATTCTGAGTTTAACATCGAAATTCAGTCCACAGCCACAATGAGACCATTTTTGACTTGCATATATTCAAATTTAATCGGAGCGAGCGAGCGAAGCGAGCGAAGCTCCCATGGAACAGGTTGTTTGAAGCTGTTTAGAGACCTTAAACTCTCGAACGGATTGACCGATCTTAAAATTTCTTTTACTGTACTGTTCTACGCTTCCTAACGAAAGTTGTTTTCTTAGGAAGTTTTTTCAAATTCCATTTAGTTTAAAAGTTAATTGAAAATAATATTTCCGTGAGTTTTGTTGTTGTTATTCGCTGAAATAGTTTTCTTTTAACATGCTTGTGTATGTATCAGTCAATGAAAAAACCGAACGACATGAAAAGACAGCAAAAATCTTGCGGCGAATGTTTTTCGCTGCAGCAACTATTTATCAATAAATAGTAAAATAGTAAAAAATAAGAGTACGAATTTTATTTATGAAAGAAAATAGTTAGAAAATAAAACACAAAACATGAAATCTGTTTATATTTGCATATGTAGGTGAACCCTGTTAAATAAAATAAATTTGCAGTTTTAATTCTTATTTTAGGCTTATTTTCTTTCATAAACAACATTTGTTGTTGTTGACAGACGTTTGTAATTCCATAAATTGCAGCTCAGCGCTGCTAATAATTTGCTGCTAAGGAATCTTGCACATGTTAATCAAGTTTTGTTCTTTACTGTTACAACTACAAAACATTAAACAATTTTAAGTGGGCAAGGAACACTGAGCGCGTAATTGTCGCAGAGTATTTGAAAAGAAATTTACTATTATTTTGTTTTCATCAGCAATCCATTAAATATATGTAATAATAAATTTCTTAAATGGTTCTTAAACTTATTTAATAGCAGATTTATTTCGTTTGCAATCGAACGCAGGCATGCACGTTAATTCTTCCCTTTTACCCGCTGCTTTTTTGAAGATCTTAAAAATGCGAAAAAAGCAAGTGTCATACCAGCTTTAGCATAGGAGAAAATAATAAAACATTTTTCGTTTTTCGACGAAACGAAATTTGATTTGATAAATTTTTAACGTCATTTAAAAAACAAAATAATTTTGATAATTTATTTTTCTGCCTCAACGAAACAAAAAAAATTCTGTTGATTTCGTTGAGCATGTCTGATCGAAAGATAAAATCATTTTTTTTATCACGGAAAATTTGTCTGTTGCGTATTTTCTCAAGAAATTTTACACACAACTTCAAAAATCAACGAACGTTCGTTTCAACCGTTCATTTAAAATTAAGGTTTAAATAGAATGTCCGTTCAGAAAAAAATTACTAGCAGCGTCAGTGATTTTTTTTTGTTGTGCGTGCGTCATCGGTTCGGTTTGCGTTGTTGCAGTTCTACATGTTTTCGTTTTTGCGTTATCGTGGAGAAATGAAAACAATAAGAAATAAGAAAGAAAAGTAAAGAAATCAATCTGCAAGAAACATTCAGATAATTAAGTGCCGGTCGTGAACAAAGTTCCTGAATTTTTAATTCAAACGCTCATTTTGAATAAGTGATAAAAAGCGAACGTTCGCTGTTTTTTTTTTATTGTGTGAACAAACCGAAATAATCCAATTGGATTTTTATTGCCTTTAATTGTTTTTACACAACATCTTTGGATTTGAGTATTCACTTAAATATTTCTTTTTAGCATATTTCTAAAGCTTCGGTGTTCAAAAGTAAATAAATTAAATAATTATTTTTTAGATTTAGTAAGAAAAAAATTATAGATGTGATAGTCTGTCACCTTATGTGAAAACGAGAAATTATGAAATTGTTAAATATTATTATTTTCGTTTTGAATTATCATATTCATTGCACCAAAAAAATATAGCAAATTTTTCCAAAAATTTATCACATGCTCTTAGTAGGTTCCTTTTCTACTTATAAGAATATCAGTTATTTGTTTTTTTACCGCCATAATTTTGTAAAATATTATGGAGATACCAATTTTTTTATAAAAGGAACAATCTTAAAAATTAAGTCATTTCTAATAAATCATATCTCCATCTTATGTTACCTTATTTTTGTAAATGGTATCATTCCTATCATTAGAAAACTATAGAAAAGCGATTTCAAAAAATTAAATATTTTTGGAATTTTTATGCTAGAGTTGCCAACTTTCTGAAAAACTTTAATTTGGTTTTATTTCAAAAAGTGAATTTTAGTTTTTTTTTTGTTATTTTAAACTGTTTGCCGTTTTAGAGGTTTATATATAGTAATGTTTGTTTTATATATATATATGACCTCACACGTGACTTTGGAACATAAAAATGGAAGAAAACTAGAATAAATTAAAAAATTTTAATTTTTTCGTTTAAGATACTCGAAAGAGATAATATCTCTTTTTTTACAGATTTAAGAAAAAATTTTTTAAAGCGAGCGACCCAACTAATTTGTATCTTCAACGTACCTATTTATGTGGCCAGCTTAGGTACTTGCTAAGCGATTGCTACGACCTAGTATATCTGCAATTAATCATCGCAACATTGATTTTTTTGTTTTTAAATTCGTAATCCCTCCAGATCATGATAGAATAATTTTACCAGGTAGTGTTGACAAATGTTGATTCTCTCAGCTACAAGTAAACGAACTTTTGTCAAAAACAGCTGTTCGTTGTTATATTCGTTGGCCACATTCAGCTGTGTCAACTGTTGTGACAGCAACACATCGGGGAGCGGTGTTATCGGTATTGAAGTTTCAGAAAAATTGTCAAGTTTATGAAATATCAAGCTTTGAATCAAATACGAATAGAAATTTTACCGACAAATTAAAAAATTTCTATTTTTAAATGCATTTTAATGCGCAACTTCATATTTATGTGCATCAAGTTTTGACTTAACAGTTGCCAACTGTTGGGTGCGCTGAATGTGACCAGTGAAAATTAATTGTATGCTATGACGGATTGTGATCGCTCTATTTCTTGTTATATTTTTTTACAGAAGTTCGTTTCCAACAGAAACGTCAAAACTACCTTGGAGTAATTTTATCATGCTCCAGATTTTTGTAAAAAAAAGAGAAAAAACACCAAAAGCAAAAAAAAACAATGATAAATTTTTTTGCCTGAGCTGGGAGTCGAACCCACTTCCTCAAACGTTTGTTTTTATAATCAAGCAAATTACGCAGTTTTAAATCAACAACTGCGATAGGCTAGTGGATAACGTAGGAGACTGGCATCCGGGAAACGTGGGTACGAATCCTGAACATGATTTTCTTTTTTATAACAATAATAATCTTATAATCTTTAATCATATTTATCGATTTGCGTAAGACACAAATATATTAAAAAAATTTCATTTAAAAAAAAATTGCTTAAATTATTCGTAAACGATTTGCTAATGTAAAAAATTTCGCTTCAGTAGTGGTTCGATTATGATAAAAAATCTCGTTTCGAGAATGAAATGTGCATTTCTCCCGCCATTGGGTTACTTAGCAAAACATTTTCGAACTTCGTTTTCGAAATAAATATCCGAGATCTCGGATTCACCTCGAATTCGAGGCAAATTCGTTTGGTTTATTGGGTACTAACCTTATTTTTTTTAAAGTTGTATCAAAAGATGACTGATTTCAAAATTTAAATTAAATCAAAATATTTAAAAATTTTTTTCAACTCGAAGTTTGTTTAGTTAAATTGTCAAAATAATATAAAAAAGCATTTAATTTAAAAATATTTTTGCAGCAGGACTAACTTAAGATTCCACTTCAATTCGAAAACCAAAAATTACTTCAAATACATGCATTTTAGAATTCATGTTTCCGTTCCTCATTTCTGTGGAATGAGCCAGATGTTAATAACTATTCTTCTACACACCCAACAATAAACTCAACATTAACATACCCACCAAGTTCCACACAACCAACTTTAATATATTCTTCAATACAAACTTTACCAAACATCAACTCAATAGATTTAACCACACCACCAACTTATCACAACATTATTGCGTATAACACAAACATCACAATTTTTTGGTTCAACTTGAATAAAGTCACCTTAATTCTGAGATTCATGCCCTGGATCGTGGTTTGCCCAATGTGAAGTGTTTTTTACTCAGATGGGGGATCGCAAGCCATCCGAACTCTAGCGCGATTTATTACGTTATAAAAGTTTAGTCTCAAATGTAAATTTTGAATTACTAAATAATGTTTGGTGGAAGAAATTAACTCAACAGATACAAATTCATTTAATTTATCAACTCTTACGTCCATTAATGATCAAGTACCTGGGCGACCGAGCTCCGCTCAGAGCCCCACCAGAGTATATTGAAATGTTTTACGGTTTTTAATGTATCGAAAATGCCAACTTTATCTTAAAAACATCATATAAGATCATATTTTATTTTATGATAATTTCGATTTTCAACTTAACGAAATTGGTTTAGGTTTTTTCATCCCTAAACAAATACTAAATAATTTTGATAATTTACTTATGTTAAACGAAACTTAACTCTAACTTTACTTATTCATAGTGACGGCTTTTCCAAGCCTAATGCAAGTTTTTATTTCAAAAAATTTACCTCATGCTCCTTTTTCACTTCTAAGAATAGAAATAATTATTTTATATCGCCATTTTGGCACGATTACGATTTCCGGGGCGCCGCGATTTGAATGTGTTTTCTGGTAGAGAACAACAAAAAAACATGATTCGCCGAACAAAAAATCGATAACTCTATTCGTTATCGATTTTAAAAAAAAATTTTTTTGTTTAAAGATCTGTTCAAAAAAATATCTATATCTTTGCCGTTACTTAATGGATCTTTAAGATTGATATGTCATTTAAAAGGTCATTAAATGACCTGCTACAATATTTTTTAGCAGAGTTAGCAAAGTTTAATTTTTTAATAAAAAGAACCGTTATTTTCTAAAAAATGTACGTTATTAAGTTACTAAAAATATATTTTTTTTGAAAAGCTTACAGTTAGACATATAAAAATATACAACTTTTATTTAATTTCACACTATATTACATAAAAATTAAACTTTCCAATTGTTTTTTTTGTTGAAAAATCTGTTAAAAAAATTTTCTATATCTTTGCCAATATCCAATGATTCTTCAAGATTGACATGCTATTCGAAAGGTAATTAAATGCCTTTTCAACGAAATATAATACATATATAATTTCAAAAATGTTTTTAAATTTATAAGCGAATAAATACCGGATTTGAATTTTTTAATTAAAAAAACCGTTATTTTCTAAAAAATTTGAGTTTTAAAGATAATAAAAATATATATTTTTTGAAAAGCTGAAAGTTGTACCTTGTTTTCGAAAGATAAAAATATGCATATTTTTTTACTAACTGATCGACTAAAAATTAAAAGTTTTTTCACTGACTCGAAAATCCCGTTAATACATATAAATATTGTAGCTACAATGTTGCCTTAAAAACAATTGTTTACTGTAATGGCGATATTCGAAAATATGGAGTAAATAAGCAAAACATCTAAGGTAAATATGAGTGAAATAAGCAATTTTCCGTACAAGGGCAAATCATTGTAACATAAAAAACACCTCAAAAAGTCAAATAAATTATATATATTATATACCAACTGAAAGATAAATTTTCAAGCTTTAATAATTTACTCTTAACAATTCATAGCAATAACGGAAATTTTTGAGAAAATAACGGTTTTGTGTAAGAAAATATTTTTTTATTGAATAACAAGTAAAGAAAGTCTAAAGTCGGTCTAGGCCGACTATGAAATACCCTAAACCCACTTTTCAAAAATAAAAAAATTTTTATTGCAAATGGGCGTCTCCGTGGGCGGATGAAGCCTATATTTTAATTGCATTTATATGGTGATGAAAAATTTACACATACCAAGTTTTATTCCTGTAGCTCACAGTTAATGCCTTTATTGTGCTTTCGCTATGGGAGGTGGGCGTGTTCATGGACGGATTACTCCCAATTTTTGAACACACATTAGTTTTGGTATAAAATACATACATAGCAAATTTAATTTCTCTATGACAAACATAACCTTATTTATTGAGTTTTAAACTTTTTGGGTTGTATGGGAGGTAGGCGTGTCCGTATGCGGATGACGTCCATTTTTCATAAATATCTTTGTCTTGTCATAAAAAACATATGTGCCAAATTTTAGCTCTGTAGGTTAAACAGACGCTTATTTATTGCGTTTTCAATTTTTGGGTTGTATGGGAGGTGGGCGTGTCCGTGAACGGATGACGTCCATTTTTCGAAAATATCTTTATCTTGTCATAAAAAACATATGTGCCAAATTTTAGCTCTGTAGGTTAAACAGGGGCTTTTTTATTGCGTTTTCAATTTTTGGGTTGTATGGGAGGTGGGCGTGTCCGTGAACGGATGACGTCCGTTTTTCGAAAACATCTTTGTGTTTGTATAAAACACATATATATCAAATTTTATTGTTGTAGACTAAATATGAGCTAAGTTATGCAGTTTTCAATTTTCGCTTTGTATGGGAGGTAGGCGTGTCCGTAGGCGGATGATGTCCATTTTTCAAAACCATCTTTCTTTTGTTATAAAAAATATATGTGTCAAATTTTAGCTCTGTAGGTTAAACAGAGGCTTATTTATTGCGTTTTCAATTTTTGGGTTGTATGGGAGGTGGGCGTGTCCGTGAGTGGATGACACCCATTTTTCAAAAACATCTTTGTGTTGATACAAAACACATACATACCAAATTTTATTGTTGTAGGCTTATTATGAGCTGAGTTATGCAGTTTTCAATTTTTGCGTTGTATGGGAGGTAGGCGTGTCCGTGAGCGGATTCCAAAAATATTCAATAGTGCAGATCCTTGGGTCCTTGTGACTATGTGTACCAAGTTTCATTTAATTATCTCAACTCCTTCTTCTTATCCTGTGTATACGGACAACACACAGACGGACAGACGGACGGACGGACGGACGGACGGACGGACGGACATGGATAGCTCGACTCACGTGGTGACGCTGATCAAAAATATATATACTTTTCTATACCGGACTCGCTTCGTTCTATGCGTTACAAACGTTTGCACAAAGTTAATATACCCTGACCTTTCAGGTTTAGGGTATAAAAATACCTACAAAATACAAAGTACTCAACAGGTTTCATTCATTTTAAATTTTTCTAAAAGCTTTATATATAACCATTTATATAATACCTTAATCATTAATATCGGTTATATATTAAGAAAAATATAGCCGATTTTCTTTATAGACCTTATAGCAAAAAAAAATTTTTAAATAATCGATAACTCAAAAACAAATCGATAACTCAACATTTCCTTTGGCTATTCTTATTTTTATTAAAAGTACTCTTCGAAACCATCGTCAATTCGCGGCGCCCCGGAAATCGTAATCTCCGCGCCATTTTTTCTTTATTTATCGAGATAGCAATTTTTGATTAAAGGAAAAATCTTGAAAATGGAGTCATTTTCAATAAATCATATCTCTGTCATCTGTTACCCCTGTTTTTAAAAATGAAGAATCGTTAGAAAGCAATTGAAAATAGATTTTTAATAAAAATAAAAAATTTTTCGATTTTTTTTGCTAGAGTTGTATACTTTATTGAAAAAAAGTAAGCTGTTCGTATTTCAAAAAGTGTAATTTCGGTTTTTTGACGTAGAATTACGTCTTACAGCGCGGTTTGTATGGGGTCGTATTAACAAATTTTTTTAAGGTCATGGAACGTTTTGTGACCTTTAACCCATTTTAGTCAGCTGGTCGATTTTTCGACCACTAACGTTAAAATTAATTTATGGAAAAAGTATTAAAAAATATTACCTGTTCATGTAAAATGGAAAATTTGGAAGTTTTTATTTATTTTCTGAATTTCCATTTAACCAAATTATATCTTTGCAGAAAGAATTTGAAAATATTTTTAATATTTTTTTCAGAAATAAGTTTTAAAGTCAGTGGTCGGGAAATTTACCAGCGGACTAAAATGGGTTAATAAACATAATAAATATACTAAAGTATCAGATATATCCTGCTCTTTACGATTTTATAACTTTGGATTTTATTACTACTACTAGTTCTTTCCCGTCAAAAATGACGGGCCCGGTTTTTATAAAGGAAAAACATAATAAGGGTATTCATGCAAAGAGACAGGAATATAAATTGGCAATTAGTTATTTTTATCCCTTAAAAGTCGATTGAGCATTTGCATCAATATATCAGCTGTTTGCAAGTTCAGTGTTTGCTTTCTGCAAATGAAGTATAAAAATATTTTTTAATTCCTTCAATTCACAAAATTTCCATTCTTACCTCTTCCATTTTATTTAATTAGATTTTAAATTTTGACTATATCTTGCTTCTAATATTTTCTTTTGCTTTAATAAAATAAATCAGCTGATTGATGTTATAAGTTTGTCTGCTCGTTTGCTCAGCTAAATCGTTGAGCAAAGATATCTGGTTTGTGCAAAAGCTTCTTCAAACAAACTCTGACAGTTCATTTATAAGGAGAATAAACTTATACGGTTTATACCGTTTATAAGGGTTTTGCCCAGTTGCATGAATACCCTTAATATATGAAATTTCTTTATTGAAAATTGAATTAAAAATCAGCGATGGTAACATATTCGATTTAAAATGGGCCAAATAACAATTTTTAGTTCCAAATATTTATAAAATACCTTAAAGTAAAACCGGAAACCATAGTAGGTACGACAAAATAAGTTTAAAAATTTTTTGTAAAACTGAAAATTTCAAAATGAATAAAAATATAAAAATTTCTGAAGTTTCAATAAATCACAAAACAAAAAATGCCTAAAAATATGCTATGAAATTTATAAAAAAAAAAATCAAGCGTTCCGCACTCACATTTTATGGAATTATGTTATAGTAATAGTAAAGTCATAAAATAGCAAAATCGTAGAAGAAAAATCTATATTTTTATATAAGAAAATCAATCATTAGCTGCTTGTAGAGCTGTAAAAGAATGCATTTAATTTGATTGTTTTTACAAAAATTTAATTCAGTGAGTAACAAACAAAGAATGCATTTAATGAATGCAAAATTGATCCATGAATAAAATTTTGAACTCACATTCACTTTTAAAAAAATTGATTTATTATTAATTTCTATTATTCATTTTTCGTTATTCTGAATAATGCATTAATTTTTTATTCAAATGAATGCTATTCATAGAGAATGCTATTCACAAAGAATGCAATTCACAAGGAATCGTTATTAATTTTATTATCGATTATATTTATAATCGTTATAATTTTTTATTCATTATTCATGTCTTATTCATTATTATGTTTTTATTCATTATTCATTTTTTATTCATTATTCATTCTACTTTGGTTAAAAAATTAACACAAAGCAATAGTATGAATACGAAATCAATAATTAATAAAAAACTAATAATGAATAAAAAACTAATAATGAACAAAAAATGAATAATGAATAAAAAATGGATAATGAATACAAAATGAATAATGAATAAAAAATTAATAATGAATAAAAAATTAATAATGAATAAAAAATTAATGCATGAATCCAAAATGAATACCGATTCTTTGTTAATTGCATTCTTTATGAATAGCATTCAATTGAATAAAAAAACTAATGCATTATTCTGAATAATGAAAAATGAATAATAAATCAATTTTTTAAAATTGAGTGTGAATTGAACATTTTATTCATTAATCAATTTTGTATAAATTGAATGCATTCTTGTGTCGTTATTCATTTGTACTTAAAATTTTGAATATGAATGAGAATTTTACAGCTCTGGCGGCTTGCATGTTGTCTCCTGCTTTCTTTGTTTTTGTTTTTGCTTGTGTTGGTTTTGTACGAACTGATTCGCAGCATTGGTTCTCTACTCCACGTTAAGAGGGTGATCCGATACGATTTAACTATTATGAAAAAAACTACTTGCATTATATTTCGTTGTATGCTATTACCCAATAGATGGCGCTTTCTATTCGGTTGACATGATGTATGCATTTAAAAGAGCAAGCGTTTGTTATTGCGTCAAGTAGAAAGTAGCAGAACTAAATATGTGAAATGAACAATCCAGTTTTTATTTAAGAAATGAACCAGGTTCTGTTCCGGATAAATTTTTGTTTTCAATGCAAATTAATTTGGTGCAACCATATGCATCCCAAATCATTTTAGTGCAGATTCAAAGTATGCATCGCACAGAGACAAAACTGACACCCGTGGAAGCAAAAAATTTATTCCGTGGCTCAGTTGGTTAAGCAGTTGTCGATTGGAAATGACGAAATAGCCTTATTTGTTAATTATTTAATGTAAGAAGTGCTTAGAGCAACAGTTTTATTTGTTGGCACATCCTGTTTTTTGCGATAACATAAAAAAAATGTAAGCAAAATACAGCTATTATTGCCCTTTTAGTTATTTTATATTCAATTTTTAACCTAAGGTACTATAATTCCAATTTTATTCCCTAATTTATTAAATTTACGTACAGCTTTGAGTAAAAAAATGTCTAGTATTTTTATTCGTTTAATTTCTTATAAAAAAAGGATTAAAAAAATTATTAGTCCAATGTATTGTTTAAAAATTACTCTAAGATTTTTAACCGTGTAGTGGTTTTACTATTGTGGGCTTTTGTTAGATTTTTTGTATTAACTCTATTAAAAGGTTTTTATACCTAGAGCTACAGATTTCAAACTTGGTATGTCTGTTTGTTACATCAAAACTAAGATATGTACAAGTTGTGAATTTGTCACTTCATTCGCCCACTGACGGTCAATTGAAAAATGCTAAAACTTTTTGTTTTAAGACCGATCTAAAAAATTAGTAGAGTAAATTTCATCTTAATTCATTTCGAATTTTTATAAGGCATTTACAATTTTGTTAACTTACTACAAATAAAAGTTAATGAAACTAAAAGCGTTTTCTTAACTCAACGAAAAATTCTGCCCTCTAAAGATGCAAAATTTTTTTCATTTTGACCTGAACCCACAGAATTCTGACCTGTTTTTAGCTGAGAATACATCACAAAAAAACAAAACTTTGTTCACTGCTTGGTGAAGCTCAAAAAAAAAAAAATAAATAATGTGTATGTCGGGAGTGGAACTCACTTCCTATACATTGATAGGCCAATGCTCTATTCACTGAGCTATCACAACTATATGAAATGTGGCAAAATTGACATAACATGTTCGGCAGGAAAATAAAGATATTTATTAAATGCGTGAAAACTCGGAAAGATCGATTTTTCACCCCCCTCTTCATCTGTATTGAAAATTTTTTCGAAATTGTTAGAGCCGTTTTCGAGAACGCAATTGCAAATATATATACAAATATTGCTCGTTTAATAGAATAAGATTAAATTTAGCAGATAAGATTTATGAAATGATAAAAAACGATTCAATTTCTTCAGTTAATGCATTATCAAATCACTCTCCTATTGAGAAAACTCTTCAAAATTTGGTTGATCTTACTTCATCTTTGTGTCAGAGTATTCAAAAATTATCTCCCAAGACACAGAATGACAATCAGTGCTGTTACTTTACCACAATTGTGGTAGATCTACCACTTTTTTCGACTTTTTTGACATCTACCACTTTTACCACCCACTATTTACCTTTCCCCAAAATCTACCACTATTTTATTTCTGTCACAATTTCTATCATCAATCTATTTTTAAGGAATAATATCTTTTATTGGTTTCTTTTATTTAATTTTAGTAATATTTTACCGAGACAGGAAATGGAACTTTTTAAATGTGTGATTGGATTTGAATAGAAAAAAAAATAAAAAATATAAAAATTTGATTTTCAGTTCTTTTTCAATTATCCCGAAATTCTTTTTTTTAATTTCGCAGGACACGAAAACGTTGCCTAAGTTACAACTCTTATTAAGTTTTCAAATTCAATATAACACCTAATCTAACAATCTTTTGGTGCGCATGAAAAGTTTGCTTGAAAGTTGCTTATTTTCTGGTTCGCGAGCAGCTCCTAACTTGGCTCTTGGCTTGCTCGCGGTCCAGTTTGTACTTTTCATCTCATGATAGGCAGTGGGAGTTACGGAAATTTAAAAAACGGCTTAGGCCACGGGCGTCTAAAAATTAGCGAGATCCAATAACGAGATTTTTACGTTTATCAGTCTTTATGATCCGGTATTCACAATTGAAAATTGATGTAATGCTATTTTTGGAAAATTAAAATAAAGCTATACCATAATTTTTATGAGATTACTGCAAGTAAGCCCCATTTTTTGAAGATAGGAAAAAATCTACCACTAATTTTCTTAATCTACCACTCTTTTCAGACACAATCTACCACTAATTATAATTTTCAAGTGACAGCACTGATGACAATACACGATCTAAGCTAAGAGAAAGATCATCATCAGGAGATAGAAAAACATCATCAACAACAACACAAAAACTATCAAGAAACTTTACTAATTCTCCTTATACTTTTTGTTGGTATCATTCTAAATTCGGTGATATCCCACTAAATGTTTGAAACCTTGTTCATTTTATAAAATCGATAATATATATAACTCCTCAAATTTAAACTAAATTATCCTATTATGACGACGACTGATGATGGGATGTCAACTCAAACAACAAGTCATCTTTTTGTTTTCGATAATCAAAATAAATGCAATTTTCTAACATTGGAGCAACTGTTTCAATTATTCCTGCATCCAAATTCAAAATATTTAAACATGAATCTATTTCTTTTCTTTTAGCAGCTAGTGGGGTTCAAATATTACAACTTTTGATACAAAAATCCTAAAATAAGATATCGGTTTAAAAATAGAATTTGAATTCCCTTTTATATTAACAGATATTCCTCATCCTATTATAGGAATAAATTTTCTCGAAAAAAATTTGGATTAGCTATAGAAGAGAAATTAAAGATTCATTCACAAATTTATCTGCCAAATCTTTGCCAAATACGAATGACGTTCATACTCTAAAAATTTCGAATTCATCACACAAATTTAGAGATCTCTTATACCAGTTTCCATCATTAGTCTCTACGCCTGATTATTGAGGATTGAGACAAAAGGTGTTATACTATGTTCACACTGAGATCAAATTAGGTAATTTCGAGCTTTTGCGTTATTTCGACTGAAATGATCTAAAAACTATGGTAATTTCCCATACAATTTGTTGATTTGGAAATTATCTCAAACGAGGTAATTTCGTTTAAATTACTCACGAAATTAGGCAAAAATGCACTTGCAACCCTGAAATCTGAATATAGTGTGGATTAAACACAGCCTTTTTGTGACGTATTAACAATATTGTTATCCATTTCCAAAGAAGTAAAATATAAGGAAGTGCTGTAGTTGAACAAAAGTGCGGCACCTCTCATATTTGTGTTGGTTCTCAAAATACATTAACATCCACAAAGGGCCGTATTTGGTGGCATCGTTAAAAAAGGGCCAACTTTTCAGATTTCGGAAACTTGAACAACGTGACTGTTCAATATGTGATCAAGTATAAAGCAATCGCTATCTTATTTGTTTTGTTCATTAAAATACTATATTGTACTACTTTACTATTTCCACACCACCTTTGAGGTATACAATTTGATGGTTTCCGATTTTTTTTCTAGGTGTTCGGTTCCCGTTCGATTCGGTTTCACTCTAAAGCTGAGAATAAAATTAGAAAATAATATAAAAAGTTATTAATTTTCAAAAAAATAATAATATGTTTATGCATTTGTTTTATATTCAATCATTCATTCATTTAAAAAACGCGCCCTAAAAATTTGTGAAATTATGGAAAATGAATGCACCTATGGAGAAATGTTTGTACTTTGACAATTCGATATTCCAATCGTGTATTTGTTGCGATATCGAACTGTCAAAAACACCCTTCGTCTCGCTCATCACATGCCGCATCTCACGTACACTGTATGTGAGAAGAACACCATTTTCTTATATTTTACTTCTTTGTCCATTTCAGCTGAGCCGTCAAAATTATACATGACACATGATAATGGCCACATTCAGATACTTAGATGTTTTGACCCTTCGGTTAGCAACCCATTCAGTGAAACTTAGGTGAGCGATGTTTTCAATGAATTAAAGTTGTACAATTGATCAGATTTACGGCTATGTGCGAATAATTTTGCAAACTTACTTTGAGTAAGAATTTTCTATTTTTAATTGAACATTTAAGTTGGCAACTGTTGAGAGTGCTGAATGTGACCAATAATGAATTGACAAAACGTCAAACGAAATTATCTAAGCCCAGTGTGAACACTTTTGTACAATTTCGAAATTATCTCACGAAATTACCTAATTTGATCTCAGTGTGAACATAGTATTATTCCATTTTCGAAACCCCCTCGACTTGATCCAATTAAACTGAAAGCCGCGAAATCAGAGTTCGAATATCTTGTTAAAGTTGGAATATGTCGACCATCAAATTCTCCTATAGCATCGCCGTAACATTAAGTCCGCGTTCATAGTGGAAGCTGAAGCTGTTCAGGCTTTTGCTAGTGATATCATGACGCTTTTTCTTGCTGTTGCTGTTCATAGTGGGAGCTTTTTGCTCGCGCTTTAAAACACCTTTTCGCGCTGTTGGTGTTCATTGTGGGCGCTTTTTACTTGCGCTTTTAGAAGTTTTTTTAAACTGTTTGAGATGCTTTGATAAGAAAAAATAACCCAAAAGCGTGTTATTATAAGCTGCAGATCAAAACATAAATAAGAAATAAAATAAAACAGCAGAAATATGCAAACAAACGAAAAAAAAAGAAACGGTAAAAAGTATGAAACAGCAAAGCTTAAGTACGACATGAAACAAAAAATCAACACTGTGTACCGGAGCGAGATAGAAGAAAAAAGTATCAAAAAGCCTCAAAAGTGGCGTGACCTTGAATTTAAGCTTGCACTATGAACACTTTGTGCTTTTTTCATATGATTGTACATAAAGCGTTTTTCAGCAGCTGTAAAAACTTTCAGCTTCAGCGTTACTATGAACGTGGCCTTAGAAAGCAAAA
This sequence comes from Tetanocera ferruginea, assembly GCA_958299015.1. Classification (NCBI taxonomy): domain Eukaryota; kingdom Metazoa; phylum Arthropoda; class Insecta; order Diptera; family Sciomyzidae; genus Tetanocera; species Tetanocera ferruginea. The sequence continues at coordinate 98,625,218 of OY282641.1, read as the reverse complement.
AGGAACCAAATGACTGGAGACCTTGTGGTGACTATAGGAGGCTAAACTGTGTAACTATTCCTGACCGTTATCCTCTTCCACACATTCTAGATTTAAGTATCGAGATTCGTAATAAGAAAATATTTTCATAAATAGATCTAGTTCGAGCATACCACCAAATCCCTGTAGCAGAAGAAGACATTCACAAAACAGCAATGACGACACCATTTGGTATGTTCGAGGTTGTACGAATGCTAATTGGTCTTCGTAATAGCCCAATGTGCACAAAAACGGATGCGGATCCGTTTCGAACCCGTTACGAGTCCGTCAGAGCGGAATTTGTTTTTTTTATGTTTTGACGGACCCGTTTCGAACCCGTTACGAGTCCGTCAACGAGGAATCGTTTTTTTATGTTCTTAAGAACCCGTTTCGAGTCCGTCGACGCGGAATCGTTTTTTTATGTTTTGACGGACCCGTTTCGAGTCATTACGAGTTCATTGACGCGGAATCGTTTTTTTATGTTTTGACGGATCCGTTTCGAGCCCGTTACGAGTCCGTCAACGCGGAATCGGTTTTTTATGTTTTGAAATAATATTTAGAACGTAAACATTAACCAATCATCGCGGTTTGATTTTAGAAAACGTTTTATAAATTGAAATTACTTCTCATATAAATTGAAAAAAGCAACATTTGGATATATTTTAGCAACAATTTGCTTACTTATTATAAATTCAAATAGCAAATTTGATTTGATTCAAGCCTAACTTTGCTAAGTTATTATAAATTAATTGTGTTCACGAAAAGCAAAATTGCACTCAATGTCTGCAAAAATTTGCTTAGTTATTATAAAGTGATATAGCAAAAAGTTGTTGGTTATTGACAAACAGAAAAAAAAACTAGTAAGGTATATCTTCGACTTGGCCGAAGCTAAAATACCCCCACGGCTGATTCTTAAGGCTAAAAGAATCTTAAATTGGAGAGCTTTTTGTATGAGATTTGAAAAGATTTTATTTTAATGTGTCTAAAATACATACACAACAAATTGTTTTCCTGCAGCTTAAATATAAGCCTTTTTATAAAGTTTTAAATTTTGGGGTTGTATGGGAGGTGGACGTGTTAGTATGTGTATGACGCCCATTTTCCCAATACACCTCAGTTTTGACATAGAATACACAAATACCGAGTTTCAGTTTTGTAACTTTAATATTAGTCTCTTTATAGAGTTTTAAATTTTGGGGTTGTATGGGAGGTGGGCGTGTTAGTGAGTGAATGACGCCCATTTTTCTTACACACCATAGTTTTACCATAGAATACACAAATTTCGAGTTTCAGTTTTGTAACTTTAATATTAACCTCTTTATGGATTTTTCAATTTTGGGGTTGTATGGTAGGTGGGCGTGTAAGTGGGTGAATGACGCCCATTTTTCAAACACACCTCAGTTTTGATATAGAATACTTAAATACTAAGTTTCAGTTTTGTAACTTAAATATTAACCTCTTTATGGAGTTTTCAATTTTGGAGTTGTATGGTAGGTGGGCGTGTAAGTGGTTGAATGACGCCCATTTTTCAAACACACCTCAGTTTTAACATAAAAAACACAAATACCGAGTTTCAGTTTTGTAACTTTAATACTAGCCTCTGCATAGAGTTTTCAATTTTTGGGTTGTATGGGAGGTAGGCGTGGTTTTCATCCGATTTAGCCCATTCTCGAACCTGATCTTAGATTTTAAAAAAAAAGCTTTAATGTCAAATTTCAGCACGATAGCTTTAAAATTACGGCTGTAATCGTGTCAGACAGACAGACAGACAGACAGACAGACGGACATGGCTAAATCAACTCAGGTGTTGATGCTTAGCAAGAATATATATACTTTTCTGTACCTACCACGCCTCCTTATGGGCGTTACACACGTCGTGACAAAATTATTATACCCTTTACGCAGTACGCGTGGGGGTATAAAAATTCGAACAAACTGATTCATGTCTATAATAAGAAGAGAAAAAGGTTGAATTTTCCTTGTTATTTTTTTTTGGTTTCTTCTTTCTCATCAGTCAGGCTTTGTTTCAATTTGTTTTGTTTGTCGCGTGCCTTTGCATAAATCGGTTGTGTGTTAAAGTGGACAGCACAATTTTATTATATGTATATATTTTAATAACAAACTAATAAATAACAAATAAGTGCATTGTGTTGTGCTGTGTTTATTAAAAAAAAAACAAAAACAAATTGGCCATTTCAGCCCTCGAAAGGACTTTGACCCAGCTTCTTATGATCAATTGTGCTGTGTGTGTTATTAAATGTTTGTACACAATTGACCGAGAACTGGACCTACATGTTTTATGCCGACTCCGAACGGCTAAAGTTCATGTTCTCAAGAAGCTTTACATGGCATTATTTACTCTCTGAGCTTTGCCATTGTCTGCAGAGAGGTGATGACCGATCAGAAAAAATTTTTTATTGATAAAAACTTTTCGCCGCGGCTGTGTTACTTACACAGTGCGACACGAAAAAATAAATTCAAATATCTCAATGGTTTCTAGTAGTACATGGTCTATATATTATGCCCTCTTATACTATGGACACACATATGGTATCGATACCATGGTATTGAAACCATGAACGATTGTATACTATATGGTATAAAAGTAGTGACACACATATTGAAATAGTTTTAATTGACAATGGTGTCAAATAATTATTTAAAAATATATCACAATTTTTTCAGCTGCTTCAAATAAGCTTATTCTGTAAAAAGTTAGACCCTGCAATAAGTAGCCAAGCAAACAGCCTTTAAATATATGGTTATATAGTGCGTTGGTCGCGCAAATCTCTTGTTTTACTGTGCCATACATAAAATAATAAATTAACCGATTTGAAAGAGCTTTTTCATTTAATTTTCAACTGCTATTTCTTTTAAATTGAAATTTTTTTCAAAACAAAAATTTTCAATATTATGACATTAATGTAGTTAAAAATTTTCACGCGCTCTCACATTGGCGCTGATATCAGATAAAATATAGCAATATCAGGGTTGAAAGTCGAAAAAATGTATGTTAGCATGGAGAAACCATGAACATTTGTTGTGTTTTGTATACCATGAATAAGGCGCTATACTAGCTTCAGAAGCTGGTTTATAGCTGGTATACCGTGACACACATGTGGTATACAATGTAGTGTTCTTACTTTGTAGTATCGAAACCATATGTGTGTCTCCAGTATTACTCAGTTTTATCGGATTAGGTCAAATAAGAGAGAAATTCAAGGTCAAATTTCACCTTTAAATCACCAATTTTTTCTTATAACTCTTAAACTTAATTCAAATCCTGTGTAGTAACTGCATCTAAATATTTGCAATGGATGGTTCTTTACATTTTGATACCATTTTTTGCTCAAAGAGTTACGTAAGGGGGTTAATTATTTCTTCGAAAACAGGGCTTTTTTAATAAAAAACAAAATTTTCAATAGTTCATTTACTTTGTATTTGTCTTCAAAAACAATAATATTTTGCTGAATTTTTGCACACACCTTAAGTAAAATAAAATAACCCACCTCTGAAAAGATCACAACAATTACATGTGCGCATCCAAAGATATTCGGATTCAAAGATTACCAAAAATGGTAACTTCGTTAATGTAAGCCCTAGATTAAAATCATTTAGATGAAAATTATAGATCCAACAATTTTCTTCAAAACTGTCTTTAAAATTTTTACCGAAAGAGTTACCGTTTTAAAGATATGCGCGTAAATATGTATTTACAACTTATATGAAAAATTCGAATTTGAGAAGAAATAGAAATAAAAATAATTTTTATTTTAACCGTTTAAATTTTTCATATATAATTTTCATATAATTGTAATAACATATTTACGCGCATATCTTTAAAACGGTAACTCTTTCGGTAAAAATGTTAAGGACAGTTTTGAAGAAAATTGTTGGATCTATAATTTTCATCTGAATGATTTTAATCTAGGGCTTACATTAACGAAGTTACCATTTTTGGTAATCTTTGAATCAGAATATCTTAGGATGCTCACATGTAATTGTTGTGATCTTTTCAGAGGTGGGTTATTTTATTTTACTTAAGGTGTGCAAAAATTCAGCAAAATATTATTGTTTTTGAAGACAAATACAAAGTAAATGAACTATTGAAAATTTTGTTTTTTATTAAAAAAGCCCTGTTTTCGAAGAAATAATTAACCCCCTTACGTAACTCTTTGAGCAAAAAATGGTCTCAAAATGTAAAGAACCATCTATTGCAAACATTAAGATGCAGTTACTACACTGGATTTGAATTTAGTTTAAGAGATATAAGAAAAATTGGCGACTTAAAGGTGAAATTTGACCTTGAATTTCTCTCTTATTTAACCAAATCCGATAAAACTGAGTATGAGGGCATAATATATAGTCCATGCACTATTATAAACCATTGCGATATTTGAAGTTATTCCAATTGACCCTTAAATTGTCGCACAGTGTTATTGAGGTTAAAAAAGTGCGGTCTTGTATAGTTTTTGATAGAACTATGCAAAACAAAAATATTATTATGCAAAAAGAAACGCACTTGAAACGGCGTGCCTTGCTTCGTTTTGTTGTTGTTGCCGCTTTGTTACTGTGGTATTTTAATCGGCTGCTTCTGTTCGTGTCAAAGCAAATGCAAAAAAAAGGTACATAAAAAAACGATTGCATTGCTTCGGCGTTGTTGTTTTGTAGTTGTTATATGTCTCACTGTTGCTCAAGGTTGCCACTTGAGGAAGTTTCTGCATGCTGTTTTCTGTGATGAATTAGCACAAAAGATGACCTGGTTGGGCACAAAGGAGAAAAAAGCTGCCAAAAATTAATTTGTCGTTGCAGCTATCCTCAGGTGCAGAAATATGGAATCGGCAGTGGGTACATCGGCAGTGGAGGACGTTGCAAAGAAGTTCTTCCACTATGCGAATGACCGCATTACGAAGAAGAAGAAAAGTGATAGCTAATACTGAATTATAAAACTATTTTCATATTCATATCATATGATTTTTATATAATTTTTATATCCATATTAAAGCATGTTATATAGTTACAACTACAATAATTTTCCACGAATTGAAAATAATTTACGAAGTCGAACAATTTTTTCGGGTCTTTAATAATTCTTTCTCCAATCAAGTTGGTGTATAATTCGTAAGCTTCAACAGACTTTAATAGAAAACTCTTTAGACAGCTCTTCGTACTTTGCCTTTACTTCATCACTTACAATGACGGTGTTTTTAATGAATTTGTAGAGACTATTTCTTCGATTTCTGAGTTGTCTAAGATTTGGATTCAGCCATGGTTCAGATAATTTGTTCCTTTTTTTTATTTTTGGTACAAAAGCCTCAAGTACGGAGAATATACTCTGATAGAAAAACGACACAGCATCATCCAAATCTAAGAGCAATAGTCGTTCCCAGTTCATACACTTCAGTTCATTTCTTATATTTGTATAATCGGCGTTAAGAAAATCGTACACGATTGAGTTATTAAAGGATTGTCTAGAAGTTATATGGGGAGAACATAATTTGACCGTGAAAGCTGTGTGGTGGAGGGTATTTGCGAATAAATGTTCGGCTTCTGAAGTTTGAATGACATTTATTTTAATGCTTTATTTTAATTTTCACTTAACTTTTATATAGAAGACATGGATTGATTTCGAAAAAATATTCAACTTTATAGTTATTCAGGGTTAATGAGGTAAAATTTGCCAACGGTTTGCTTCCAGGTCCTGTTTTTTCTTCAATTATGCACAAGTTTTCGTAAAATTTTCACAATTTTCTATAAAAAACTAGCTTAAGTTTTTATAACTTCATAAAATCCAATTACTTAAAACTTCACCCAGTTCTCCAATAATTTAAAACTGATATTGTGTGGTTTACTGATAGTAAATTGTTCTCGCATAACTTATAAGCCCTTATAAGCTTTTTTCCAAATCTTTTCCAAAATATGTCATTTTTGTAGAGGTTGATTCAAAAATATGTAGTCGGATTCATCGACAATTATTGTAAAATTAAAACAAAAATAGTAAAAATTTTATTCAAAATAGATCTTTGGGAATTTACTCACTGTTGCAAATCAAAATTTTGCGTTAACAGAACATTTTTGAAAAATTCCGCGATTGCGGAAAATCCTGCTTTAAATAAATTAAAATATACTTCAAATTTGAAATTTGTTAAGTTTCGTGTAAGTTACCAAATTACATATCTTTCAAATGATATCAAATATATTAATATCGATGAGGTTATTATAAAGTTTTGTCTATTGTAACCGAATTTTATAAACTATACAAATAATTAAAATATTTATAAATTTATTTGCACTTTAACAAACTAATCATAACAGTAAACTATTATTTAAGAAAATTATATTAATTTCGTGGTATTTTTAAAACATAACTCTTTTGATGTTTACTATAACCTTCTTAAGGGGTGCACAATTTAGTTTTCGCCCCGGGTGCCACCAACTCTAGCTACGCCACTGGTCATACCTACAGTCTTTAATACTCATCGTTCAAACATAATATATTTACTAATGTATCAGATATATCCTGCGCTAAACGAATATCTAATTTTGGATTTTGTTACTATTATATTAAAGACACAAAATAGCAAAAGCTTAGAAGAATAATCTAGATTTTTAAACGACTTCAAAAAGGAGGAGGTTCTCAAGTTGGTTGGTTTCTCTGTTTTTTTTTTTTTTTATATAAGAAAATCAATCATTGGCTGCTTGCATGTTGTGTCTGCTGCTTTCTTTGTTTTTGTTTTGTTGTTATTGCTTGAGTTGGTTTTTTTTTTGGTACGAACTGATTCTCAGCATTTGTTCTCTACTCCACGATTCAATTAGATTTAACTCTTATGAAAAACACTACTAGCATTATATTTAGTTTTATGCTATTATCCAATAGATGGCGCTTCTATAAGGTTGATATGATGTGTGCATCTAAAAAACAAAGCGGTTGTTATTGCGTTGAATAGAGCATATCCGTGCTTCAGTCCGTTAAACTGGTGTCGATCTTGTTTGTTGAAACAAAGAAGCATGGTTCGATCCTCAGCCAGATCGTTATTATATATTATTGTTGTAAATTTTATATTGTTATAATCTTGTTTAATTAATTAGTACCTGGGCGACCGAGCTCCGCTCAGAGTCCCACCGTATATTGAAATGTTTTACGGTTTTTAATGTATCGAAAATGCCAACATTATCTTTAAAACATCATATAAGATCATATTTTTCAATAAACTTTAAATGCATTTTTCTTTTATGATAATTTCGATTTTCAACTAAACGCAATTGGTGTTTGCTTTTTATCCCTTTACAAATACTAAATAATTCCGATAATTTACTTATGCTAATCGAAACTTAACTCTGAATCTCCTTATTCATAGTACCGGCTATTCCAAGCCTAATGCAAGTTATTTTTCAAAAAATTTACCTCATGCTCCTTTTCCACTTATAAGAATAGAAATAATTTTTTTATGTCGCCATTTTTTCTACATTTATCGAGAATCTCTGTCATCTGTTACTTGATTTTTACTTACTCTGATTTTTAATAAAACTGATATATTTTTGGATTTTTTTTGCTAGAGTTGCCTACTTTATTGAAAAAAAAATAAGTTATTCATATCTCAAAAAGTGCATTTTCGTTTTTTTTTTGACGTAGAATTACGTCTTACAGTTTGTATGGGGTCGTATTAACAAATTTTTTTAATGTCATGGAACGTTTTGTGAATTATACTTTAGGGTATACGTACATCCTTTAATACTCATCGTTCAAACATAAAAAATATACTAAAGTATCAGATATATCCTGCGCTTAACGATTATTTAGCAAAATTGCGAAATCTAAGAAGAAAAATCTATATTTTTATATAAGAAAATCAATCATAAGCTGTTGCAGAGCTATAAAAACATGCTTGATTGCTTTAGCAAAAATTTGAATCAGTAAGTAACAAAACAAGAATGCATTCAATGAATGCAAAATTGATCCATGAATAAACTTTTACATTCACATTCAATTTTAAAAAATTGATTTAATATTAATTTCTATTATTTATTTTTCGTTATTCTGAATAACGCATTCATTTTTTTATTCAAATGAATGCTATTCATAGAGAATGCTATTCACAAAGAATGCAATTCACAAGGAATCGTTATTCATTTTGCATTCATGCATTCATTTCTTATTCATTATTCATTTTTTATTCATTTTTTATTCATTATTCATTTCTTATTCATTATAATTTTTTTATTCATTTTTTATACATTATTCATATTTTATTCATTCATCATTCTTTATTCACGCCATTGCTTTGTGTAAACTTTTCAACCAAAGTAGTATATTTTTACTTTGGTGCAGCAACGTAGCTATCGGAGGCTTGGAGGCTTGTCCTGTGCTCAGGGTTGGCTCATGGAACTTAAAAAAGGTCCCATATAAATAACTGAATATTATTTAAATTTTGTTTTCATGTATTATTACATGAAAGTATGTATATAAGTTATTTTCTCAAATATTTCATAAATTTAATAAAATTTATGCGCAAAAATTAAATTTCAATCGTTTTTTAAATTTTTCTTTCTATTGAGTTGCAATGCATCTAGTTAACAAATTAAAAATATTCTACTTTGGTTAAAAAATAAACAAAAAGCGATAGTATGAATACAAAATGAATAATGAACAATAAATGAATAATGAATAAAAAATGAATACTGAATACAAAATCAATAATGAATAAAAAATTAATAATGAATAAAAAATTAATAATGAATAAATAATGAATGCATGAATCCAAAATGTATAACGATTCGTTAATTGCATTCTTTATGAATAGCATTCAATTGAATAAAAAAATTAATGCATTAGTCTGAATACTGAAAAATGAATAATCGAAATGAATAATAAATAAATTTTTTAAAATTGATTGTGAATTCAAAATTTTATTCATGAATCAATTTTGTATAAATTGAATGCATTCTTGTGTCGTTATTCATTTGTACTTAAAATTTTGAATATGAATGAGAATCTTACAGCTCTGGCGGCTTGCATGTTGCGTCTCCTGCTTTCTTTGTTTTTGTTTTGTTGCTTTTGCTTGTGTTGGTTTTGTACGAACTGATTCGCAGCATTGGTTCTCTACTCCACGTTAAGAGGGTGATCCGATACGATTTAACTCTTATGAAAAAAACTACTTGCATTATATTTCGTTGTATGCTATTACCCAATAGATGGCGCTTTCTATTCGGTTGACATGATGTATGCATCTAAAAGAGCAAGCGTTTGTTATTGCGTCAAGTAGAAAGTAGCAGAACTAAATATGTGAAATGAACAATCCAGTTATTATTTAAGAAGTGAACCAGGTTTTGTTCCGGATAAATTTTTGTTTTTGTTTTCAATGCAAATTAATTTGGATGAACAACCATATACATCCCAAATCATTTTAGCGCAGATTTAAAGTATACATCGGACAGAGAGAAAACTGGCACCCGTGGAAGCAACAAATGTATTTCGTGGCTCAGTTGGTTAAGCAGTTGTCGATTAGATTTGATGAATCAAATGAGCCTGGTTCGATCCTCAGCCATACCGTTTTATATAATTTTTATAATATTCTTTTTTAAAGTTATATTATTATAACCTTATTTAATTAATTATTTAATGTAAGAACTGCATAGAGCAATACGTTACCTTAATATAGAAAGGTCTTAACTCATTTTTTTCAAAATCGATTTTTTTGCAGATTTCAGTAGACCACCCTCTAACACACCTTTGATAAAAAAAATGTGTACGCTAAGATTGAAAATTACAAAAATACAAGCATTTAAAAAAAGGCCCTAACTCATTTCAATAATTTCTTAAAAAAAAGCCCTAACTCACTGCGTAGTATGTCATACTCATACATGGTAGGAGTTCAATTTTTTAATTTGAATTTTTTTAAATTTGCTTCAGTCAGTTAGTGTTTGTCTTTAAAAGTACATAGTGCGTAAGTGTTAGTGAAAGTTTTAGTGACATCTACAAAATGAGCGAAAGGTCTAACACTGATGTGGAAATACTTAATAATGGTACTTGTAAAAGAAGAAATATAGCAAACAAATCGGAATGGCAGCAAAATATAAATAGAATAAATCTTATGAAAGGTGAGCGATATAATAGTTCATCGAAAAAAAGAGATTGCCAGAAGCCTGCAAGGCAACTAGGAGTACGTTGCTCGTCACGTTTTTGTAAAAAAAGCACGTTGAGACATTGTTCAGCTTTCACAGAGCACATGCGAAAAGAAATTTTCAATTTGTTTTGGGAGATGTCCTGGGACCAAAAGCGGTTATACGTAACCAGCCTTATAAGCTTTATGGAGCAAAAGGAAAAATGCTCGGAAAATTCATTACGTTCCAAGTCAGTTTTGTATTTTTTGAGACATAGTTCACGTCCTTTACAAGTATGCCGACAAATGTTTCTTTCAACATTGGGATTGAACGAAAAGATGGTACGTAATTGGATTAATAATAGCGGAAATTATGGAACACAAATCAGTCCCGAAAAAGTCTCACATCTGCGCATCCAATCTAAACGAAACTCAACAACCGGTCGGCGCAATGCGGAAAAACGAGACTTTCTACAAAAATGGCTAGATAAGTCACACTATTGTAGAAAGCAAACTAAAAAGTTGTACCTAGAAACGAGTTTTTCCTCTTATCAGGAGGTTTACAGACTTTATTCTGATGAATGCAATTTAAATAAAGAAAACGTAGATATAAAAGTATCATACCCCATTTTTGCTGAGGTGTTCAGAGATCTAAATTTATCTATATTCAAACCAAAAAAAGATGAGTGTGATGTTTGCGTTTCATATAAGGCCCATAACCTATCATGCGAAGACTATGAACAGCATAGACATCATATAGAAAAAATGAGAGAAGAAAAGCAAAACGACGTAAAAAATGCGGAGTCCGGGCTAAGTGCAGTATTTTGCATGGATATGCAAGCCGTGAAATTAGTGCTCCAACTGAAAGCAAGTGCCTCCTATTATAAAATGAAATTGCAGGTACATAACTTTACTCTATACAACGTTGCCACACACGAATCGTACAACTGCGTATGGGATGAAACAGATGGAAATCTCGTAGCTTCAGTTTTTGCAACGTGCATCATTAAACATTTCGAAAATTTCCTAACAAATTCTCCAGAAGTTCATCATATAATCTTGTACTCAGATGGCTGTTTTTATCAAAATAGAAACGTAACGTTATCCAATGCATTACTGACTTTCTGTGAAAAAACTGGAATAACAATTGAGCAAAAATATTTGATAAGTGGCCATACGCAAATGGTATGTGATGCAACTCATTCTCTCATAGAAAGAAAAATGGCCAAAAAACAAATAAATTTGCCTTCTCAATTTGTGCAGATCATCACGCAGGCACGAAAGAATCCATTTCCTCTACAAGCTTATGATAGTATTCCAAAGCGATACTCATCGATTCGACCTGTAGCTCGTTTCTGCAACTTTTGCGACAAATAGTCACTTTTTCTGTCGTCAAACTATTTCGTTCCAAATTACTCACTTTTACGAAAGCTAGTGTTTCTGCATTAATAAATGAGTAAATATTGCTCTGTGATGAGAAAGATACACAAGTGATAGGGAATGTATAAAATTGAAACAATTGACAAAATATTGTGTGTGAAATTTGACGTGGTGATTTGAATAAAAAATAAATTAAAACATTATAAATAAAATTTGTGTTGATTTTGTGAAATGGCTGAATTATATATGCTAATGCATGGTTTGGAATATGACCGAAGAAACATGCTGCGGATCCAAAGACGCAGCCTAAGAGATAGTTCCGACCCTTTTCATATTCCTGAGGCACGGTTTTTGGAGCTTTTCAGGTTGAGCAAACATGCTGCGAAGGATCTCCTAGTCGAGATAAGCCCTTTTATTCGAATGGGAAAACGAAATACATACATTCCCAACAGCATAAGACTGTGTGTAGCATTGCATTTTTATGCCACAGGATCCTTCATGAGGGATGTGGGACAAGACTTTGTGTGCCCATTGAGCAAAACGATGGTGAGCCGCGTAGTGCACCAAATAACATCTGTTGTGCAAAACAAACTTATGCCAAAATATGTTATATTTCCAATTTCGGCGGAGGAGAAAAATATTGTTAAGCAAAGGTAAAATATGGCGAATTAAACGAATTAATCATTTCAGCCCTTGAAAGGACTTTGATGATCAATTCACCTTTTCTTAGATTCTTTGCAGCTGCTAACTTCCCAGGTACTATAGGAGCGATTGATTGCACACATGTCAAAATAAAAAAACCTTCAGCAAACATTGAGAACTGCTACATAAATCGCAAAGGTTTTTTTTCAAAAAATGTGCAGCTTATTTGCGATTACGATCTGAAAATTTTATCGTGTTTTGCAAGGTTTGGTGGAAGCACTCATGATGCCTTTATATGGCAAAGCAGCAGACTAAAATCCGTTTTAGAAAACCACTACGCCGCGAACGGATCATCTGGTTGGCTTATTGGTGATTCAGGCTATCCTCTGCAACCTTGGCTGATGACACCATATAGAAATCCGGAAAATACTAGCCAGCAGAGGTATAACGCAGCGCACATACGAAGCAGAAATTGTGTTGAACGCCTAAACGGAGTTTTGAAAAAAGTTTTTGCGTGCCTTTCGCATGATCGCGGTTTAATGGTAAATCCAGCATTTGCAGGTGCAATAATCAACGCGTGTTGCACATTGCATAACGTTAGACGAAAATATAACTTACCTATGCCGGAAGTAAGCAGCGACAACTATTTGGATTCTGAAATTGAAGACATACTAATAGCGAATTCAATTCATAATGAAGCAAGAGCTAAACGCGACACAATTTGCAGAAATTTTTTTCAAAATTAATTAATTTTGTATGTACACCTAGAGATAAGGAACCGATTAGATGGGTAAGTTTACGTCTACAACTGATATATATTAGAAAAATTCTGAAACAATCAAATTTTACAGGAAATATTTTAGAGCGGAGTATGAAGCAGCAATACAAACAATAAAAAAACAGTGCAAGTGCTACCATAACAGTAGCAGCAAAATCAACAACAACAACAACAGCAGCAGCAGCAACACCAACAACAACAACAACAACAACAGCAGCAGCAACACCAACAATGGCAACAGTAAGGTAAGTTTACATGTATAACTGATATACTTATATGTATTAGTAAAATTCTGAAAAAATTACATTTTACAGGCAATATTTTAAGCAGAATCCTTAAAATTACAAACCGTACAACTGTTACCACAACAGTATTAGCAACTTCAACAACAACAACATCAACAACAACAGCAGCACCAACACTAACAAAGGCAACAGCAAGATAATTTTACATGTACAACTGATATACTTATATGTATTAGTAAAATTCTGAAAAAAATACATTTTTCATGCAACATTCTAAGCAGAATCCTTAAAATTACAAACCGTACAAGTGTTACCACAACAGTATTAGCAACTTCAACAACAACAACAACAGCAGCAGCAACACCAACAAAGTCAACAGCAAGATAATTTTACATGTACAACTGATATACTTATATGTATTAGTAAAATTCTGAAAAAATTACATTTTACAGGCAACATTTTAAGCAGAATCCTTAAAATTACAAACCGTACAACTGTTACCACAACAGCATTAGAAACTTCAACAACAACAACATCAACAACAACAGCAGCAGCAACACCAACAAAGTCAACAGCAAGGTAAGTTTACATGTACAACTGATATACTTATATCAGTATAAAATTTAAAAAAAATTTATTTTACAGGATATATTTTAGAGCAGAATCCTTACAATTAAAAAAGTACAATCGTTACCACAACAGCAACTTCAACAACAACATTAACAACAACAGCAACAACAATAACGATAGCAGCAGCATCAACACCAACAACAACAACAACAACAGCAACAAAGCCAACAGTCAAGAAAATTTGGACAAAACTGTAACTGACTTATCATCTGCAATGTTAGACATCATCATCATCTGTTAGATGACAATGCAACCAAAGCATTCATTGAGTTGCAAAAAAATCAAATTAAGACGCGCAAGACAATAAGTGATTGGATAAAGTTGCATCACCCAAAATAAATAACTCCAAAACTGCAAAACCAATCAAGTATTAAGCAGACAATAATAAGCAAACTACTTCCTGAAAAAAAACTGTTCAAAATAATTCGGTCATTTTGTGGATGCTGACGTTAACCGACAACGTGAATATCTAAAAACAATTGCAGCAACAACTGAAACCCCACCATCAGAAACTTAATCACTACACATACTACCTGCTAATATGTTAGCCTTTGCGATACCTTTTCTCGTGCACGATCCAGCCTTTACAAATCACGAGGATCGGACTCAGTTGAAGCTGTTGGAAAAAAGTTTGCGGTTTGTGCTTCAACCACTCATGCCTAAAAAGGATGACAACAACAAAGCCCACAGCCAAAAAACAAAACATGTTGTTATTTAATACTATCAAAACTTCTATTGTTAAATGTTTAATTTTATAAAGAAATGAAAACTTAAAAGTTATTAAACAAAAACTTAAAAACAAATAACAGTTCATTAAAAAAAATAAAGAAAATTAAAAATATGAATATTAAAATTTGAACTAGAAAGGTCACAGAGATATGTATTTCTGTAATTATATGTAATTTCTTATTATTAAAAATAGGAACAAAAAAACAATATTTATTTAACATTGGAGCCATCGAATATATTCTTCAGCATATAAGTTTGTTCCTTTAATAGGTTCTCTATGCTGCGAAGCGTCTTCATCTTCTGGTTGTGATGCTCGTCAACTTTAACCTTGGCCTCTTCGTATGCACTTTTTCCAGCAGCTTCGCGATCTGTTCCACTCTTCTTTTTTTGCGGTGTAATAATTTCTGCCACTTCCTCTTCTTCGCTGTAAACGATTACATCTTCATCAATAGAAAGCTATAACATAACATAAAAAAGATCGTTGGTCAATTTTAAATTGGATTAAATACTGTACAAAAGTATAGTTTTTTAGAGTTTTTAAACTTACCTCCAACAAACGATATCCACCCTCTGGAGTAGAGTTATCGCCTTCCACCGACTCTATGGGTAAAAATTGTAGGGCTTCCTGGTCCAATATATCCATTGGCTTCGGTCCTTCCGATAATGGAGGATTTCCCGTTCGCTTTGCGAAGGCACGATGCAGGGCATATTGTTTTTTCACGGACGACTTCCAATCAGCCCAGCTCTGCAAGCATATAAAATATTTCTTTATCTTAAAAATAATCTTTATATAAAAATTGTTAAGTAAAGATGACCATTATAATCATTTAGTTTGTATTATTACTTATCTAATATATGAAATCAAATTTTTGTCTGTCTATTTGGCTGTCTGTTCCGTATTGGCTCGCTCACAGTTTATCCGATTGAGCTGAAATTTTGACACCTAATAACTTCTAATTTCAATGGATTGAAATGGACAATGAACGCCTGGACTGATTTCTATGAAATTTGGTATGAAAGCTCAACTGCACTCAAGATAAAACATAGGCTATAAAAATGTTCAAAGACTTCCGCAAGAGGGCGCTTTAAGTAGTGTATTTTTAAGACTCAATAACTCCTAAGCGACTTGACCGATTTTGCTAAAATTTACCGACCAAAACCGAAGCTGAATGAAGACAATCCTAAAATTTAATTGATCAATTGATTAAATTAAGCATCTGAAAGATTTTCAAGCAAATAACTCCCTATTAATGTTGCAGTGATAGATTCTAGTTCTGACCGTCACTTTTGGTGGTTTAAATGGATACTCGGGCGAAAAGTGTGTGTCCATGAAAAATACGCCACCATCTTTTACCGAAGCGGGTGGTACCAGAAAAGGTAAACTCCATTCGTAAAGGATTATCACCCTTGGGTTCGTCACTGCAATTTGGCGGTGGATTCAGCGTAATCTCGGCAAGTTTTTTTGTAAGAGTTTTGGTAAGGTAACCAAAGCTTTTGAAAATTTTTGATTTGGATTAGGATCTTTACGTGGCTCTACTTCATTTGGGGTAGTTGTTTGTGGAACTACTTGATGCAGCAGTTTAATTGCTGTCACCGCTATTATCATGACGACCACGTCCACTATTTGTACTGTTAGCATTGCCAGCAGTACTGCTTCTCAACAAGATGATGGCTGTAAGATTTATTGAATACAAGTAACACTTTTTATACGTACTTTTTTCCACTGATCGGCATTTTTTCGAGATCCTCCCATCCCATTGAGTTCATCTGCGATAGCGTTCCACGCTAGATTAATGTCTTTCTGCCCTGTTGAAGAGCCGAACTGTCCCTTGGCGACGACATGGTGCTGTTTCATCAGCTCGAGAAGTCTCGTTTTTTGATGTTTTGTTACTCGACCAGCGAGTATTCTCTAAATTTAAGTAATACATTTTAGTTAAAATGATCAATAATTTATATATTTACTACTTACTGGTTTTTTAGCGTTTTCCATTTTAATTGAATTAATTTCTTTTTTTCAAATTTTTTTCAAGTTTTGAAGCTTTGAATTTTTTTAAAATTTTTTTCATGTTTTGACACTTAGTGATGTTGATAATTATAAAGCAAACCCTATTCATGCATTGAGATCCGAGTATGTGGTTTGTGCTTTTCATGTGGTTGCTTAATGCAGTGATACAAATTTTAAAGGGAATAAATCTCATTCATAAAATATTTAACTTAATATATCCAATAATTTATGCATTGTAATACTTATAATATTGTGTATATTATATATTTATAGTCTAAATGAAAAATTTAAGTTGATACCTTGTACCGGGTAGAAGTATAAGTAACCACTTCATTGAAATCGAAAGTTGCACTATCAACCAAAAATTGTTCTCACCTAATAAAAACATAGTGACAACTTCAGCCAACTCGAGTCGCATATTTTAGTTTACAGAAACACTTTGGCTATTGAATTCCTACGAAAATAGAATTGAAACAAGCGAGACGAGTCACAGACTTTTCTCATTTTATTACAGAGACGGTGCAAGTGAGAATGACGTCATTATGGCGTCAAAGTGAGAAAATATGGTGAGAACTGCGGTGACAAAAGTTGCAGAAACGAGCTACTGGTAACAAGTTTATTAATATACATGTAAGTCAAATTAATTAGCTATTTTCAA
The DNA here is from genome assembly GCA_958299015.1 of Tetanocera ferruginea. Lineage (NCBI taxonomy): Eukaryota > Metazoa > Arthropoda > Insecta > Diptera > Sciomyzidae > Tetanocera > Tetanocera ferruginea. The sequence continues at coordinate 98,608,033 of OY282641.1, read as the reverse complement.
CTATAGGCAGAAGCAGTGGCGATCCTATTGTGAATATGTTGCGCGCCTTAGCATATGACTCCTCTGGGTTGTTGTACTTCAAAACAGATATAAGCGGAGAATATAAACTTCTTCCACAGAGGTCCAAGAAAAATGTTGAATTCATTGCTCCCAGGTGCCTACATGAAGGACAAATTGCAACCACCAAAAAGAAATGGGACCACTTGCAAGATCTTAAGAAATTCATTCCTACCGATTGCCACCATTTTTATAATAATTTAACTTATAACATGTAAACGTATTTTGTTTTTATTTTATTTATACTACATTTTATCGCTAATTGAATTTTTTTTTTGTTTTAAAAAAATGTTAAGAATGAAATTATCAATTCATTTGATTTCAATCTTGCAAGTAATAAAAAGCCCTATCTCACAATTAATTTCAAGAAATTCACTTACAAAAAGCCCTATCTTACTTAATTCTATGGGAAAACAAAAATTAAAAAAAAACTGTTGCAGCATTACATAACTAACCGTAGTGAAGATAGCAACGGACGCCCATCCCATTCGAAGTTCGAAAACATTTAACCAAAAATTCACCACACACAAGATTTTGACCATAACCGAAAGTGGTCAAATGCTAAACTAAATATTATACGTGTGCTTGTTTGTCAATGCAGTCATTTTCATATTTAAGTACACAATTAGCACAGGCAAAAAATTTCTATTTCGTGGCTCAGTTGGCTAAGCAGTTGATTTTATCGATTTGATTTGATTTGATGAATGGAGTGGCCCTGGTTCGATCCTCAGCAAAACCGTATTTTTTTTTTGTTATTTTTATATAACTATCTTATATTATTGATTATTTAATTAATGTACAAATTGAATTGAGCAACATTTTTTTTTTGTCACATCCTAGTATCGAACCGCGGACTGCGGTAACCATCGCATTAGAGTCGCGAGTTTTAACCCGGGCTAATCTATTGCTTTTTCTGTTGTTCTCAATTGTACAGTGTTCTACGTGCTATGATTTCGAAAGTAAACTTTAAGTATAAATAATAAACCTTCAGGATTTATATATATATAAAAAATATGTGTATATAACTTTTATGGTTTTTGATTTATAAATTATACAGTTTTAAAATTAAACTTAAAGTCTAAATAATAACCCTTTTCGCCTTAAATGTCGCAAGTCGCAAGAAGTTTAAAACTTTTAAAGTTTTATTTAAATAATTTTATTTAAATTATTTAAATAATTTAAACCCTTAAGCTTTAAATTATTACAAAAATAAACTTTCGATTTTAATAATCCACTGTTTGGTTTAAATTTTACAAAACATACATTTTAAAACTTCTTAGATTAATTTTTAACACTTTATAATTTTAAAAAATAAACTTTCGGCTTAAATAATAAACTTTCTGAGCTTAATTTTCACAATACAAACATTTTTAAACTTTTTGATACCCAAACATTTAAATTCGTTAATTTTTCGAATGTAAGATTGGAAAATTTTTAAAAATAAACTTTTAGGTTTAAAAAACGAGTCATAAATTCAAAGATAATTATAAGGGTTTAAAATTTAAACTCAAATTTTCGCCTGTATAGATGCTGGAATTGTGTGGCTTGTCGTTTGTGGCTAGGTTTTTGTGGCTAGGCTTTTGGCTGGGCTTGCGTTGGTAGGTTTTTGTGGGTAGACTTACGTTCCTAAGTCTTAGTTTCTGGAATTGTGCAGGTAGTCTTTTGTGGCCAGGCTTTTGTGGCTAGTCTCTTGTGGCTAGACACTTGTGGCTAGGCTTACGTTGCTAGGGTTCTGTAGCTAGGCTTATGTTATTAAGTCTTACTTTCTGGAATTGTATGGCAAGGGTTTTGTGGCTAGGGTTTTGTGGCTAGACTTTTGTGGCTAGACACTTGTGGCTACGCTTACGTTATGTTATTACGTTACGTTGTTATGTTGCTTGGGTTCTGTAGCTAGGTTTTTGTTATTAAGTCATATTTTCTTAAATTGTGTGGCTAGACTTTTGTGACAAGGCTTACGTTGCTAGGTCTTAGTTGCTGGAATTGTGTGTCTTTTTGTGACTTGGCATACGTTTATTTATAATTTTCAACTTTTGGGTTGTATGGGAGGTAGGCGTGTCTGTGGGACTACTAATTTTGTTTTTGCTTTGCATATTACAAAATAATAATCTTGATTATTTTGATACTTTTCAAAAAGTTTTTCGTACGAAAGTACCATCTTTAAATATTTGTGGTCAATATTCTTATCAACGTTTGTTTTATAAAATTGAATTCACGGTTATTTGTTAGAATCGTTAATTAATTAATTTTAAATGCGCTTAAATACCTGCATATTTGTTTAAAATATTTTTATAACTATTCTGCTATGATATGAGTTTGATTTGTTTTTCAATACTTTAACACTGGATTGAACGTGGTGAGTTCAAAATCGTTGCTGAACTTTATAAGATGAGTAAGAAAAGTGTTGAAATATTTTTTCAAAAGCAATACCTATGTTCTAAAATATTGAAAAATATTTTATTGAGTAAAAAGTTTTAAAATTATTTGGTGAAATTGTTCTTGATTTTTTTCATATTTTTTTTTTTTTATTTAACAATTTTAAGTGCTGTAAAGCAATGAATAAAAACGTAAGCATTAAGAGTGTGTAGCAGCGCTTGCATACCGATTGGGTGAATTGGGTGAAGATAGCGTCGGATTTTTCAGCCACACTTTCGAATTCGAATATGCATGCGTTGCTATCTTCCCTCCGGTACATAACTAGTAGTTTTTAATAAAAAACTGCGTTTAAAAAAAATTCGAAGCTACATTACTTTGTTTTTTATTTACTTTTTTCCTTCTCCTGTGAAGTAGCAAAAATTGAGCTAGGGCCTTTCTATATTAAGGTAACGAATAGTTTTATTTGTTGGCACATCCTTTTTTTTGCGATAGCATGAACAAAATGTGAGCAAAATACAGCTATTATTACCCATTTAGTTATTTTATATTCAATTTTTAACTTAAGGTACTATAATTCTAATTTTATTCCCAATTTATTAAATTAACGTACAGCTTTCACTAAAACAATGTCTAGTATTTTTATTCGTATCAATTCTAATAAAAAAAGAATTAAAAAAATGTATTAGTCCAATGTATTGTTTAAAAATTACTCTAAGATTTTTTACCGTGTAGTGGTTTTGCTATTGCGGGCTTTTGTTGGATTTTTTGTATAAACTCTATAAATAGGTTTATATACCTAGAGCTACAGATTTCAAACTTGGTATGCCTGTTTGTTACATCAAAACTAAGATATGTACAAGTTGTGAATTTTTCACTTCATTCGCCCACTGCCAATTGAAAAATGCTAAAACTTTTTGTTTTAAGACCGATCTAAAAAATTCGTAGCGTAAATTTCATCTTAATTCATTTCGAATTTTTATAAGGCATTTACAATTTTGTTAACTTACTACAAATAAAAGTGAATGAAACGAATAGCGTTTTCTTATCTCAACGAAAAATTCTGCCCTCTAAGGATGCAAAATTTTTTCCATTTTGACCTGAACCCACAGAATTCTGACTTGTTTTAAGCTGAGAATACATCACAAAAAAAGCAAAACTTTGTTCACTGCTTGGTGAAGCTCAAAAAAAAAAAAAAACTAAAGTGCATGGCGAGAGTCGAACTCACTACCTATCCATTGATAGGCCGAAGCTCTATTCACCGAGCTATCACACCCATATAAAAATAGTAAAATTAACAAAACATATTCGGCAGGAAAATAAAGATATTTATTAAATGCGTGAAAACTCGGAAAAACGGCTTTTCCCAGAGATGAGACCTAGCTGGATCGATTTTCACCCCCCTCTTCATCCATATTGAAAATTTTATCGAAATCGTTAGAGCCGTTTTCGAGAACGCAATTGCAAATATATATACAAATATTGCTCGTTTAATAGAATAAGATAAGATATTTTGCATATTTCTTGCATATTTCGTGCATATGCTTTTGCATAAAAATCCGATCTCTATTCATGAAAAATTTCTACTGTTAATTTAATCAAAAATGTTGAACAGAAACAGAAGAAGAATTTGGTTAAAACGAAGTTGAGCTGTTGTAGGAAAATGTCACTAATTGCTGAAATGCAAACTTACAAATAAATAAATAAACCGTTTGTAACGCGCTGTTTCTGTTTTTTTCCTCTTATATTTGTTATGTAAATGTATATAATTACTCGAAGGTACAAATAATCGACCTGTCGGTCTTATGTTCAGTTGCACATTTCATTCGGCTAATAACGGTCCACGCAGTTTCCTTTCTCACTCGAAATCTATCCCGAAAAGCTTTTTGGTCATACATTTGAAAATGTCACGGAAGTTCGCGAATAATTTTTGCCCTTCGCATGGTCCAAATATAAATCAGAGCTTCATAATTTGAAACACTATCTGAATTTTTATCCTAATCGAAATCCATCCTACATTCTTTTATTCAATTTTTATTCGACAAATTTATTTACTTAAAAAAATTTCCTGTCGGCTGTTTGGCTTTAAAAACTTTTGTTGAACTTAAATCTCTTAATTTCTAAACTCAAGTTCAACTTAAGTACGACTAATGAAACAAAAAAGAGTTTTTACTTAAGTTCAACTTAAGTATGAATTGTGAAACAGGGCCTTAGAGCAAAACAACAATTTTTTCGATCCCCCAATTCTTCGACACATCACTAATTAACAAATATATGAGATTATTGAGTGTTTATGCGACGAAATATTATTGTTTTTAAAGCTTCCATGTCTTTCGCAGGCAGTCGAAAATTCTTTAAGAATAGTGACAAAAGCATCTTAATGTGGGTTTATGCGATAAAAACTCAAACAAAACTTGCACACAGAAAACTTACATATGTATCGATTTGAGAGTGAACGAAATGTTGGGGTCAAAACATAATAATTTTGATTTTTTATTTGTAAAGCCTGGTTTTCACTAGTTCAGTTTTCAATGACAAATGTTGTCAATCTAATGGAAACGTATTGTTATTTAGTTTGTTGTCATATATGACCACTGATAGTCATATAAAATCACAAACAAGTGAGAACAGATAATTTTTGATTGCCAATCAGTATATCGTTGAATGACAAAAAAAAAAGCTGTTGCCCGAAACAGCTAATTTTAATTTTATTGTTCCAGTTGCGAGATATTTTTGTTGATATTTTTGTTGAAAATGTAGGAATAAAAAGTTAACCGTAGGCAGCCTTGAAGCCACCGGAGGATAAAAATATAACAACGCTACCACTACCCGTTATTGGTGGAGTTGCTTTCAACTCCCGGCTAGAATTGCTTTCAAAAACGTTGTTGCCGCTGAATGACTACCCAAAGGCACACTGTCGACGAGACACCAGTGCACACTGGGGCCAAGTGTGCTCAAAATTCAATTTTGAAATAATGCATTTTTTTAAAAAATAAAAATGCAGTTACATTCTCCATAAAATTATGCATTTGAAACTCATTTTTCAGCTTTGTAGCTTTTTTCTGCTGGGAGATATGCGTGCCCAAATATGACATATTTTCATTTTTTTTTTTTATTTTTCAAAACTGTTAATTTCGAATGAGCACTTGAAGTTCTCAATGTAAGAAAACGATACAAGATTTCGTGATTTTGTTTTTTGCCATAGTTCAAATGAAGTTTCTTTATTTTTTCGTGTGTTTGTTTTGACAGTATGAGCTTTCAAAAGTTTACAGTTTCCAAAAAACTAACCTAACCTCTAGTTTGTTGCAATGTAATTTTTAAAGTAATTTTTTTTAAAATGGCGCAAAATGCTTTTAAATCTAGCAGCTTTTTAATTAAATATGATTCTTCCTTATTAAGAATCCGAGTTCAAAACCAGAATCCCTTGCGCCTTTTTAAAAAAAGTTGTTTTAAAAATTTCACTTTGATTTAAAGTAAACACAAAAACTTATCTTTCTTGTTAAATTGATTCTGTTTCATTTCAAACTGAGAATTTTCATTCTATAAAGGTGAATAATGAATAAAGAAAGAACGTTAGTCCTTTTAATAATCGCAAAAAGTGCATTGTTTTCAGCACTTACCCATTCAAGCGTTATGAATATAAAGATTTTAATGTTTTGTATGCTTTGTTCAATCGATATAATTTCAGTGTACAATTGTAATACACGAAAAAGGAGTGCAAATGTAAGATATGTAAGATATATAGGGTATTATATCATAATAAAAACAAATATACTAACACTATGTGTTCCTTTTCTTGTAGAAAAACGTTCAAAGAGTATTGTAATCCGAATATGTTACTTAAAACAATTTTTTTGAATATGAACAATATTATTTTATATAAAAAGTTCTTTGAAGTGCATCTTATTTAACAAAAAATCATCAAGACATGGCGGAATATTAAAACCAACCATCATGACAAACCTCTCTGGGTTTTCGCAATGTCCTTTTTTGCAAGAAATTTAGGCAAAATAGCAGTAAAGAGACGTGTTTTTTTGCCAGTAATATATCAAAGCAAAGAAATAAAACTTGATGGTAAATTTGAAGATTTGCTTAAGTTTTAAATCAAAAAACATCTGTTAGAAAAAAAATTTAAATCCTGCTTTCAAAAATTTTAAAACACAAGTCATCAACAAATTGGAATCTAGTAAAAGAAAATTATAAAGATTTTATATACACCCAGAAAAAAAATCGTGTAAAAATAACACTTTTTTAACACTAAATCGTGTTATTGAAATTCAACACGATCAGTCATGTTAATAATTAACACTTTACATAATAATTCAAGTCTGTTAAATGAACGTTTGTGCAGAGCGCAAAATCACATAAAATGGCTTCTGCTGAACAGAACATTCAGAAAAGTGGCATTTTGTCACTTAATTCGCTCAACAGCAACATTATTCGCACTGTCTTTTCTTTTGATGCAATGAGCAAATCAACACTTCACTCATGTTATTTTTTAACACTGCATAATACAGTGTTAATCTTTAAAAATTGTTGTTGTTTTGCGAGTAAAAATTATCATGTTAGATTGACAGGAGCCGTGTTGAAAAATTTTGCCTCATTTTTCCCTGGGTGTACGTGAAAATAATTGGATAAACAGCGACGGCTTATTTGATAAACCTTAAAGAATTTGAAGTGTCGGTATTTATTATATTACTACTTTTCGTTATTATGATTTATTGCATTACTTGTTTTTATTTGAAACTTAACATTTTTTATATTGAAACGTAAAATTAATTACCTTTGTTGTATTCCAGTTTGTTACTTCTTGCTACTTGCTACAAGTTCGTATTTTACTTCAGCTCCTTAAGTTTTATTTTAAATTATTTCTTTAACCCGGTTTTAACTTTTTAAATTTATTCTTATTCAACTTGCTGTATTTTGCTGAGGATCGTCGTTGGATTTCTGCAGTTTAATTCAGTGAATGCGCTGGAATTATCCTTTTAATATAAAATCAAATTAGTTTACATATATATCTTTGCTATTTTTTTTATTTTTCATTCTGCTTTAACAGAACATCTGTTCTCAGTGAGTGCAAGTTTTTTTGTTTATTCATATCAGCTGTTTCTGACATTTGTCAAGTTCTTGCTACTTCTTAGCTAGTACACAAACCGGTGACTTTTCAGTGCTTATCAAACTTCTTGAAACAGGGTTGCCAAAGCTGCTTTTCAATCTAAAAATTTAATTCAATATAAACTTAAAACTAAACTTTAATTAAAATTCAATAAAAGTAATTATGTACTGCAAATTCCGGAACTGTGCTGTTAAAGGAGAATCCGACCGTGTTGTGAATTGCTGGTTGTGTGAATCCTTTTTTCACTTTAAGTGTGCACTAAATGCTTGTGTTTTCGATGCACTTAACGAAAACAAAGGTTTACGTTGGGCATGCGAAGAATGCAGAGCAACGGATGTTGACATTTTAAAGCTTATTAGGCAATCAAGAAAGGGCTTCTTGGAGGTCTCAAAGGACCTGGAGGCGGCTCAGAATAGATTGTCGGAGTATGAAAATTTGTTTAAATCGTTTAAGTGCATGGATGAGGCTTTTGTCTCTCCTAAGCGCAAACGTAGCAAAAAGAATCTCCGGAGCCTGACCAATGCTACTGCTAAAGCAGCCTCTCCGTCTGCCAATGTAACTCCACAACCCACTACTGGGTGTAATATTGAGCCTTCACCCAACTCAAATACTTCAGGTGAAGCATTAGCAACTGAAATTGAGGTTGTAGCCAAAGTTCATAATACTAATGATGTGGCAACTGCAAAATCTCCAGCATTTGCCGACACCAATTTACTTTTGGCTGAGGCTTCTGCTGTTATTCCTTCAATTAACTTAAGCACTAACTCTCCTTCTACTTCTGGCGCTTTATCTTATGCTAAAACGTGCGTTTTATCAAGTGATGGTAATTCGGTACCTATTACAAATAATACAGGTGCAATACCTAAACTAATATCGTTAAGTAGCTCAAATCAGCCAGAGCACAAAAATCTTGTAGTAATTCCGCCTGAAAGATCTATATTTGTTTCACGATTTGCAGCTGATACGTCTGAAGATGACATCCTTTACTTTTTAAATACAAACCTGAATATTTTGAATAAAAATATTTCTGTTTATAAATTCAAGTTCTCTCATGAACGTGTCACTTCATCTTTTAAAATATCTTTGTCTGCTGAAGCCTACAATAAAGTTATCGATCAAAGTTTTTGGCCTAAATATACCGTAGTACATGAATATGTTCCCAGGTCGCAGCCAAGAACTACACTTGCTACTTTACCTGTTCGCGACATGAACCAAAAAAACTAGATTGCTGCCTACAGTTCCGCATCTTATATCAAAACGTTCGTGGTATTAACACTAAATTGATTAATTTATTTATTATGAGTCACAACATTCATTACGATATAATTGCTTTCAGTGAGACTTGGCTTAGACCTAACACTTTGAATTCTGAAATTCTATGTAACAAATTTAATATTTATCGTAAAGATAGAAACTCTATTCCTGGTAATTGCTCTAATGGTGGGGGTGTGCTGATTGCGGTTAAATCAACACATTTCTCTCAAGAAATAGTTATCCTTGAAGCTGCAGACATAGAATTCTGTTGTGTGCATGCAAAGTACGGTTCTTTGAGTCTTTTTATTACATGCTCATATATACCTCCCTTTTCTAACTGGGAAGTGTATAGCAAACATTCGGCTCCTATTAGTAAAGTTTTCTTATTGCTTCATCCTAATGATCATATCCTAATAACTGGTGACTTTAACTTACCCAATGTTTCTTGGAACTATTGTTCTGAAAACCCTTCAATATATTTACCATCGTCTGAAAGTTCATCTGATAATTACTTTTTAAATGAGCTTTCAAGTCAAGGTCTTTTCCAACTAAACTGTCACTTGAATAAGAATAACCGTTTGCTCGATCTGGTATTTTTTGATGAAAGCAACATTGCTTCAGTGTCAAGATCCGATCCTATGGTCACTCCTGAAGATTCTCACCATCCAACCATTGAAATTAGTCTCAATTTTCCTAAACCATCTATACAGAATCGTGCTAGTCAAGCATTCATGGAATTCAACTTTAAAAAAACTAACTATGTTATGTTAAAAAATAGTTTGTCCAGTATAAATTGGTTATCTATACTGCATCTTAATACAAAAGTTTTATCTTCACAGAATCTGGATGCTGCGGTCTGCGCGTTTAATACAACGCTCATTGACTGCTTCACTAGATCTATTCCGCAAAGAAAAGCATCTATAATTTCAGGCCCTGTGTGGTATACCAATGAATTAAGAAAATTGAGAAACTTAAAATCTAAATATTATAAAAAATATCAAAGAACACATAGCTTGATTGATTTCGGCCGTTATACTTCGACTAAATATAGTTATCAGCTGTTGTGCAAGCAATCCTATAACATATACCTAACAAAAGTAAAATTAAACATTAAGTCTGATGCAAAATCATTCTGGAGTTTTGTAAATACAAAACGTAAGATTAATTCCTATCCTTCTTTTATGAAATATAAAAATGTGGAATCTGATAATGATTATAGCATTTGTAACCTTTTTGCTGACTTTTTCAAGTCGACTTACTCGTCGTCATCTTTTGATAATGGTAGCTATCCTTTTAATGTTCATTCTGGGGATATTTGCCTCCCAATAGTTGATAACAATACAGTTCTATCTTATCTAAAAGATCTTAAAACATCGTATAAAAGTGGTCCCGACAACATCCCATCATGCATTTTGAAATATTGCTGTCAAGAATTAGTAACTCCAATCACTTTGCTTTTTACCTATTCTCTAAAGGCTTGCTATTTTCCAACTATCTGGAAGTCATCATTCATTATCCCATTGCATAAATCTGGGAATAGATCTTTAATTGATAACTATCGTGGAATTGCGAAATTAAGTGCTTTGCCCAAACTTTTTGAATCAATTATTACTTCACAATTATCACACAGTGTTAAGTCGTTGATGTCCCCATGTCAACATGGATTCCTCTCAGGAAAATCTACGGTCACTAACCTCCTTGAATTTACATCTATGACAATATAAAATTTTGGAAAAGGTTTGCAGACTGATGTTATCTACACTGACTTTAGCAAAGCTTTTGATGTTGTAAATCACAAGCTCTTGATTCTAAAATTATTTTTGATTGGATTTCCCACAAAAATGGTGAGATGGATCGAATCGTATTTAAGAAACAGAACACAATCTGTTCTATTTAAACTCGTGAAATCATACGAGTTTCCTGTTATCTCTGGAGTACCCCAAGGAAGTCATCTTGGGCCACTTTTGTTTCTACTTTATATAAACGATTTGCCATCGGTCATAAAGCATTCTAACATCTTGATGTATGCTGACGACGTCAAACTATTCCTGTCTTTTAAGAATGAATATGATGGTTTATTCTTACAAATTAACATCAACAATCTTCATAGCTGGTGCAGAATAAATCTAATGAATCTTAATATGAAAAAATGTAAGCACATGACCTTCTCGCGAAAACCATTCTTAAAGTGTAATTTCAAAATATGTGACTACACATTAGAATCCTTAGATAGTTTCCATGATCTTGGAGTTACCATGGATCCTAAACTACGATTTCACATTCATATAAATAAAATAATAAATAGAGCAAATAGTACCCTAGGATTTATTAAACGTTGGGCAAAAGAGTTTAATGATCCTTTAATTACTAAAACTTTATTCACTTCTCTAGTTCGGCCTATCTTAGAATATGCTTCGATTGTATGGTGTCCACGATATGGTTGTTACATTGATGACATTGAATCTGTACAGAAAAAATTTCTTTTGTTCTGCCTGAACTATCTTTATTGCAATATTAACTTTAATCTACCACCTTATGAATATCGCCTACAGCTATTAAATCTTCCTACTTTGAAAAATAGGAGAGTTATGCTTAACGTTAGTTGGATTGTTAAGCTTTTACATGGACATGTAGACAGTCCATATTTATTGAGTAAAATTTACTTTAATATTCCACTTCGTTCTAGAAGATCTTTTGAGTTACTTTTTATGAACTTTTGTAGAACAAATTACTTGCAAAATGAACCATTACGAAGCGCTTGCGGAGACTTTAATTCTGTTTCAAATATTATATCTTTAAATGAATCCATGTACTCAATTAAACATAAAATAATAGATTATCTGCAGTACCGACAGTGATTCTGATCATCATCTTCCAATGGCACATAATTCTCACCTGGTTATGGATATACATAATACAACATGTACATCTGAATGGACCTGACCTGAACCTGTTTTGGACCTCCTAAATTAATATAATCGAACATGCTTGCTTAATGTAAACGCATTTTTTTCGGTTGTGCTGTGCTGGTTGTATCTTTTGGACTTTGTCCTACAACCAGTGAGAACGATTTGTATGACATATAATTATACGACAGGCCAATGAGACCTAGTTGTCTTAGTGCCAGCGTTCGCAACCATTTCTTTGTTTCTAAAGAAATTGGTGTGGTATATATGACCTTGTTTGTTGAAATATCACCTTGCTGTGAACGATATGTATTATGTATATGGTTATACTTATCAGTGTGGCGTACAGGCCTTGTTTGTCTTGATACCTCCTACCGTTCTAGGCCGACACCATGATGCTTTACATAAACAACCATGTTTGCCTTGGCTCCACAATGTTAATATGTATAATTTTCAAACATCGAATTTTAAAATATGTCAATGTTAAAATATGATTATGTTTCAGTTATTATGCTATATTCTAAATTATTATATATAATTATAATAAATTGTTTTGTAAATGGCTAAATTTTAAAAGCTATAAAGCCTCAAAGGCTTAGCTTATAATAAATAATAATAGTAATAAAACTAAACTGACTATGTACTCTTATCTACTAAAATTAAAATTATTTAAACATATTGTAACTTAAATTCACTTATTATTGTAATAAATCTGATCAAAACCAACAATATTTAAAACAGTTCATATTTCAATTTCACATTGAAGTGAAAATTTTAAATGTTTTTTTTAATTATATCGAGATGTTATCGTGGTCGCTAGTTGGCTAAAGCAAGGCTATAAGCAACTGGTTAATGGTTTAAAATTCGTATGGATTATATAATCAAAATCGATTGGTTTAAGTTATTATACAAAATTTTTTTTTAACAGTCTAAATCATGGCCACGAATAGGTTAAGTGAAGGTCATTAATTGATTAAATCTTATTTTTATTTTGCACAGTAAAATGTAATAAATTAAGTTTTGCCTAATTCTCTATATCAAAAAATTTGGTCACAAATGGGTTAAAACATGGTCCTCAAAGGGTTAATTTGTAAAAAATTGCAGTAAAAGTATTGATTAACCGAGTTTGGTGGAAAGAACAGTATTTCAGAATTTTGAGCACTCACTTATATGGGGTGGCCCCTGTGTGCAGTGGTATGGAGCGTATCTCGTTGTGGTCTCACATAAAGCGTTGTGATTGTCTTATCCTCCGGTGGTTCCAAGGTGCGCAACAAAGTTACGCGTTTTATAACTTTGTCCGCTTCTGGTTCATTGTTTTGCGATTCTATAATTTCAAATATCATTTCAAATAACAACGAACGTGAAAACAGAATGGCAATCATTTGACACATAAATTCCACGTCAGGGTTTGACATTAGATTTTTGGGTTGTAATGAAAACACATTTGACGTCATATGATTTAAATACCTACTGACATCAGTGATTATTGTCATTGAAATTGACCTAGTGAAAACCAGGCTTAATATATTAATATTTTCTGTTTCTATTTTGTACTAAGTTGTTTTTCCATTTATGTTTTGCAATATTTCTTATATTTCTATGAATATATAATTGTTTTTTAAAACGATATACATATATTTAACCTTACGTTATTTCAAACGGTAAACGTTATTTCTTACGTTAAATTCAAAACTTTAAATTGAATGTGCGAGCTTAGGGTATGACTTAAAACAAAAATTTTTAGCTAATTACTATGTGATTGGCATGTATAATGGTATACTATTATATATTATAGCCCTGCAAACATTTTCTGACGGTCTCCAAAAACTGACTCTAAAAAGAGTGCCTTTTATGCGTGTTTTATGATGACTCATTAAATTGACTCATGAAAGAGTCTTTAATATGATTGTTAAATGATGGCTCAAAAATAAGACTCATACAAGAGTCATTATTGTATCTGATTTATGAGTACTGATAAAAGAGACTCATTAAAGAGTCCTAAATATGACGGTGATATGATTTTTCATAAAAAAGACTCATAAAAGGATCATATATTGATTGATTTATGCGTAATCATAAAAAAGACTCATAAAAGAGTCTTATATACGAGTGTTGCATGAGAAAATAGAATCGGATTATTGCAAAAGCACAATATCTAATAAATAAATAAGAACTTAATCGAGCATATTTTTTTTTTAATTGTATTAAACCTTGTAACTGTCCGTTATGCGCACATCCTATCCTGGCATCGCTTTTCAGAAAATTGTTTGTTTGTCGCGATAAACATGCATTAAAATTGAACTACAACAAATGTTCATTGCAAAAAGACTTCTTATATGAGTCTTAAAAGAGTATTAAATATGAGTATTAAAAGAGTACTAAATATCTTATTCTATTAAACGAGCAATATTTGTATGTATATTTGCAATTGCGTTCTCGAAAACGGCTCTAAAGATTTCGATGAAATTTACAATAATGATGAAGAGGGGGCTGAAAATCGATCCAGCTAGGTCTCATCTCTGAGAAGAGCTATTTTTCCGAGTTTTCACGCATTTAATAAATATGTTAATTTTACTGCCGAATATGTTATGTTCAGTTTGCTAATATTGATATAAAGGGTGATTTTTTTGAGGTTATGATTTTCATGCATTAGTATTTGACAGATCACGTGGGATTTCAGACATGGTGTCAAAGAGAAAGATGCTCAGTATGCTTTGACATTTCATCATGAATAGACTTACTAACGAGCAACGCTTGCAAATCATTGAATTTTATTACCAAAATCAGTGTTCGGTTCGAAATGTGTTTCGCGCTTTACGTCCGATTTATGGTCTACATAATCGACCAAGTGAGCAAACAATTAATGCGATTGTGACCGAGTTTCGCACTCAGTTTACTTTATTGGACATTAAACCAACCACACGAATGCGTACAGTGCGTACAGAAGAGAATATTGCGTCTGTTTCTGAGAGTGTTGCTGAAGACCGTGAAATGTCGATTCGTCGCCGTTCGCAGCCATTGGGTTTGTGTTATTCGACCACATGGAAGGTTTTACGCAAAGATCTTGGTGTAAAACCGTATAAAATACAGCTCGTGCAAGAACTGAAGCCGAACGATCTGCCACAACGTCGAATTTTCAGTGAATGGGCCCTAGAAAAGTTGGCAGAAAATCCGCTTTTTTATCGACAAATTTTGTTCAGCGATGAGGCTCATTTCTGGTTGAATGGCTACGTAAATAAGCAAAATTGCCGCATTTGGAGTGAAGAGCAACCAGAAGCCGTTCAAGAACTGGCCATGCATCCCGAAAAATGCACTGTTTGGTGTGGTTTGTACGCTGGTGGAATCATTGGACCGTATTTTTTCAAAGATGCTGTTGGACGCAACGTTACGGTGAATGGCGATCGCTATCGTTCGATGCTAACAAACTTTTTGTTGCCAAAAATGGAAGAACTGAACTTGGTTGACATGTGGTTTCAACAAGATGGCGCTACATGCCACACAGCTCGCGATTCTATGGCCATTTTGAGGGAAAACTTCGGAGAACAATTAATCTCAAGAAATGGACCGGTAAGTTGGCCACCAAGATCATGCGATTTGACGCCTTTAGACTATTTTTTGTGGGGCTACGTCAAGTCTAAAGTCTACAAAAATAAGCCAGCAACTATTCCAGCTTTGGAAGACAACATTTCCGAAGAAATTCGGGCTATTCCGGCCGAAATGCTCGAAAAAGTTGCCCAAAATTGGACTTTCCGAATGGACCATCTAAGACGCAGCCGCGGTCAACATTTAAATTAAATTATCTTCAAAAAGTAAATGTCATGGACCAATCTAACGTTTCAAATAAAGAACCGATGAGATTTTGCGTTTTTTTTAAAAAAAAAGTTATCAAGCTCTTAAAAAATCACCCTTTAGCAGCAGTGTTGCCATCAAAAAAATGTTCATATCGTAACTTTTGACTCAGTTCGTCGGATTCCCGTCGGATCGGTGAAATTTTAAAAAAGAACAACAACGTAGAAATTTTCCGAGAAGGCAATTGAACATTAAAGAAGATATATAAAAATCAATGTGGAAGTTTTAAGATTTATTATTAAATAAATCAAATTTTGCTTCAAAAGTCAGTTCATCTAATGTTTCTAACATGATTATATATAAAATATATTCTGATAAAATATATTGAAAAATACTTTTAAGCACACAAACTAGAAGTAAAAATAAAAAAAAAAATAATCTTCATTAAATATTTTGTCATTGGTTAAAAAGAGTTGACACAGAATTTTTAAAACAAAGTTTAAAGTTGCTATCTTGCTAACTTGCTATCTTTATTTTTTCATTGCATATACTTAAAGAAAAATACACCAAATCGGACGTCGGATATATTTTTTCTGAAATCGTAACATTTTGGAGAATTACGGCCATATATCGGATCATCGGATTCAAGACTGAAAATCGTAACAAATACGATATATCGGACCATATGGCAACACTGTATAGCAGTGATAGCTTAGAGAGTAGAGCTTGTGTCCTAAAATATCAATGTTGTGAGTTCGAACCCCGCCGTGCAAATTAATTTTTCTGTTTTTATTTTTTTTTTGTTTTTAATTTGTTATATATTTCATTTTTTTTTTTTTTTTATAGAAACGTTTTTAGTACAGTTTTGATGTACCAATTTTTGATATAAAAAAATAAATCTTACAAATAGAGTAATTTACACCAAATCTTAAACAAATTTTAAAAAGGAAAATATTAAACAAATTTTAAAAAGGAAAATATTTTGGTAAGAATTTCCTATGCTGGAGTTTCCTACGTTTGAAAATAAATCTAAGTTGCTCACATCTCAAAAAGTGCACTTTTTATTTGAAATTTGAAGAAACAAATTAAATTTCCACCAAAATAAAATTAAAATGGCCAAATGATATGCTTTTCGTAATCTCAATTTGTTCTGATATACATTTCACTTAATCGTTCATAACTTCTATACCGTTTGAGATATTGTTTTAAAATCTGGAGCAAAAATATTTTTCTTATTAGGTCAAATAATTATTTTGTATAAAATAAAGGAATCTTGGACCATAAAACTGTAAAAAGCTAGAACAAAATTTTTAGTTCCTTCTTTTTTATTTGCAGTAAGTTTACAAAATTTTAAATGCCTTATAAAAATTCAAAATAAATTAAGATCAAATTTACTCTAAGAATTTTTTAATCGGTCTCAAAACAAAACAATTTAACATTTTTCAATCGGCCGTCTGGGGCGGATGAAGTGACAAATTCACATTTTGTACATATCTTAAAGTGTGAACTTAGTGTGAACAGACCACATAGTACAACAACTTTGCGGTTAAAAATCTTAGAGTAATTTTTAAACAGTACATTGGACTAATACATATTTTAATCCTTTTTTTAGAATTGATACGATTAAAAATACTAGACATATTTTTAGTCAAAGCTGTACGTAAATTTAATAAATTGGGAATACAATTTGAATTATAGTAACTTAGGTTAAAAATTGAATACAAAATAACTAAAAGAGCAATAAAAGCTGTAATTTGCTTACATTTTGTTCAAGCTATCGCAAGCAACAGGATATGACAAAAAATAAAAATATTGCACTATGCAATTGTTACATTAAATAATTAATAAAATAAGATTTTAATAATATAAAATTTAAAAAAAAATTGTATCATCAATCAGGCTGAGGATCGAACCATGCTTCCTTAATTGTAAATATCAAGTCGACAACAGCTTAATCGACTGGGCCACGACTCTACTGCTCTTTGCTCAACCTAATAACAACCGGTTGCTGTTTTAGATGCAAAATTCATATTTATCATATTAAGTGAATAGAAAGCGACATCTATTGGGTAATAGCATACAACGAAAAATAATGCCAATAGTTTTTTTCATGTGTTAAATCTAATCGAAACACCCTATTAACTTGGAACAGCCTCTTAACGTGGAGCAGAGCACCAATGCTGCGAATCAGTTCGTTCAAAACAAAACCAACACAAGCAAAAACAACAAAACAAAAACAAAGAAAGCAGGAGACACAACATGCAAGCAGCTAATGATTGATTTTCTTATTTAAAAATCTAGATTATTCTTCTAAGCTTTTGCTATTTTGTGACTCTAATATAATAGTAACAAAATCCTAAATTAGATATTCGTTTAGCGCAGGATATATCTGATACTTTAGTATATATATTATGTTTGAACGATGAGTATTAAAGGCTGTAGGTATGACGTTATTCTACGTAAAAAAAACCGAAAATGCATTTTTTGAGATATGAACAGCTTACTTTTTTTAAAAAAGTAGGCAACTCTAGCAAAAAAATTCCAAAAGTATTTTATTTTTTATTAAAAATCGCTTTTCAATTGCTTTCTAACGATACTTCATTTAAAAAAATAGGGGTAACAAATGAGATATGATTTATTGAGAATGACTCCATTTTCAAGATTTTTACTTTGATTAAAAATTGCTATCTCCATAACTTTAGAAAAAATTGCGACATACAAAATAACTTCTATTCTTGTAAGTGAAAAAGGATCAGAAGGTAAATTTTGCCGGCATAAGTTTAGCATAAGTAAATTATCGAAATAATTTAGAATTTGTGAAGGGATAAAAAAACCAAAACAAATTTCGTTTAGTTGAAAAACGAAGTAATCATGAAATAAAAATGCATTTCAAGTATATTGAAAAATATGATCTTATATGTTGTTTCTAAGATTAAGTTGGCATTTTCGATACATTAAAAACCGTAAAACATTTGAATATACGGTAGGAATCTGAGCGGAGCTCGGTTGCCCAGGTACTGAGTCTTAAAAGAGTACGTAATATGAGTCTTAAAAGAGTATCAAATATGAGTCTTAAAACCGTTATTACTATGAGACCAAAAATACTCATAAAAAAATCATTTTTATGAATCATATTTTGGGGCCCACAACATGCGAAAATGTACTCATAAAAGAGTCTGTTTTGAGCGCATTATGATGATAAATTCTCATTTATATGAGTCTTGAAAGAGTCTTTTAATAGTCATAATGTTTGCTGGGATCATTACGAACATATTTTATTTTTTTTTACATGAATAAATTGCTATTGAACAAGAATAAAAAATGTGTGAAATTTTTCTTAATTGTACTTTGATTGATTGAATAATTGTACTGCTCCATGTGATGAAAATGGCGCATAGAGCAAATTTTTACACAAATATTTAGTGAGAAACTCAGAAAATCCTATCGAGCAGTTTTAGAAAAAATGGCTTCAAACTTTAACTTCAATTTACTCAAAATCTGTTTTTGCACATAGAGCACATGAATCCCCGGACGACAAATTGGGTTCAAAGTTGTTTGGAATGTCACAAAAACAAAATCAATATTTATACAAAATCCCCTGTACAAAAAATTGAAATGTCACCTGGTAGATTCGAACATATTCACATTTGGTGGGACCTCTTCCTGTTTCACGTGGATTCCGATGTCTGTTAATCATCGTGGATTGATACACACGATGGTCGGAAGCATTTCCTTTTTTTCCATAATAATTTTTAATTTTAAATGAATCATCGTAACAAATATCAGTATTTAAAGCCTCTGAATAATTTCGTTTCCTACGAAAGGCATGTGTACATCGAAATGGTACCATTTTCTACAAAGTTATCCAGCTCCTTGCATATGCTGATGATATCGATATTATCGGCAGAACCAGAGAGATGTAACTGCTGCTTTCGCCGCTATCGAAGAGGAATCAGCCAAAGTGGGTTTGACGGTGAACGAGGGCAAAACAAAGTATATGCTGTCTGCAAATAGGGAAGCGCGGCGTCTACGCTCCCATGTTACATACCTTGGCACCGCCGTAAACAGCAACAACAACGTCAGCCTGGAGATAAAACGAAGAATAATAATTGCTTATAGGTGCTACTACGGGCTAAGTAAGCAATTAGGTTCTAGAGCCCTCTCTCGATCGACAAAACTAAGGCTCTACAAGACGCTCATCATACCTGTGCTTCTCTATGATACTGAGGCATGGGTGGTATCGCAAACAGATGCAGCCGCTCTTGGGGTGTTCGAGAGGAAAATTCTTCGCAAAATCTTTGGTCCTGTTCGAGTTGGCGACGACTATCGCATTCGAATGAACCACGAACTGCACGAGCTCTACGACGACATTGACTTAGTCCCGCGTATAACAATTCAGCGACACGTTGGCTGGGATTGTTTTTCGTATGAATGAAGAAGCTCCAGCGAAAAAGATGTTTGACGCGAAAGTCGAGGGTCGACGACGAAGAGGAAGACCATGCCTCCGATGGATTGACCAGGCCGAGGAAGCTCTTACCGCGCTTGGTGAAAGAGATTGGAGACGACGTGCGCGAAGCAGAGACGCCTGGCAAGAGCTGGTGAAGTCGGCCGCAACCCGACAACGGGTTGTCATGGCCACCTAAGTATGTAAGTAAGAAAAGTTTCAGGTCATTCTTCGGATATTTTGGTGAAACTGAACAGAAAAACCAGGGCTTAAAATATATGCGAAAACATTTCACCTACAAATATTTTCATGAACTAAGCTGAAATGAAATTAAAAGTACACTGAGAAGAAAAACATGCTTTCAAAATAAACAAAACAATTTAAAAAAAGAAAGTTATAGCATTTCCGTTTCTATAAAACAAACTTTAAAATAACCGTGTTTCATATTCAATTATAAACTCCTTTCTTTATTCTTACTATTTCTTTGCAATAACAAAAAAAAAATCGCTATCTGAGATAGAATTAAAAATTTCTGTGCAGTCCAGATCAAGTTTGTTTTTACAGATCTTACACCCACTCTCTAGAAAAGTTCGCGAGGAGCGAAAAAGTCACTTTTTAAAATTCCATGAGTACTCTTACAAGTATGTATTTACTTAACTTAGCGTTTGATAGTTCATTCCTTTATTGCGGATCCCTCCCAGAACCAAAAGCTGTCTACGCCACTGGCTCTACCCAATACACAAGAAAGGCGATCCCATCATTTGCGTCAACTACCGTGGGATTAGCATACAAGGCCCTGTCGAACGTATTATGTGAAAGACCATCGTCAACCAACTGATTGGACCTTTTCAGTGTGGCTTCAGACCTGGAAAGTCCACCATCGACCAGATCTTTACGCTACGACAAATCTTGGAGAAGAACCTTGAGAAACAAATCGACACACACCATATTTTTGTTGATTACAAAGCCGCCTTCGACAGTCCGATAAGGAGTCACCTATATTCTATCATGTCTGTATTTGGTATTCCTGCAAAGGTGATACGTCTATGCAGGATGACACTGAGCAAGACCAGCCGCGCAGTGAAAATCGGGAAGGTCCTCTCCCCTCCGTTCGATACGAAGCGAGGTTTCAGACAAGGTGATTCCTTATCGTGCCAAGTTTTAATTTGGTAATGGAGAAGATCATCTGAGTAGCTGGTCTGAGATGCAGTGGGACAATTTTCTATAAAAATGTTATGCTGCTGGCGTATGCTGATGATTTTGACATCATTGGCCATAATAGTGCAGCATTCTCCAGGCTATAAAAAGAGTCGTGTCGAATGGGTCTTGCAGTGAATGCAGATAATACAAAGTATCTCGTGTCAACAAACAAATAGTCCCAGCGTCTTGGAAAACACGTCACTGTTGACAACACCTCTTTTGAGCTTGTTGAGCACTTCGTCTACCTGGGATCCAGCATAAATTCCTCAAATGAAATCAGTATTGAGATTAAAAGAAGGATAACTCTTGACAGCAGATGTTACTTTGGACTCAGTGTAGGCAATTAAGAAGGAGAGCTCTCTCTCGAGGAACAAAACTGACGCTCTATAAGGTAATAATCATGCCTTCTACACGCATCACAAACCTTAACGTTGAGCAACTCTGATGAAAGGACTTTGGGGGCGTTCCCAGAATAAGATGGAATCACGAGCTGTATGAGCTGTATGCCGACATCGATATAGTCAAGCGTATTAAATTGAGCGGCTGGCTAGGTCATGTCGAGAGAATGAACGTCGATGCTCCAGCAAAGAAAATATTTGATTCGGTACCCAGCGGCGGTCAACGCAGACGAGGAAGACCGCATCTTCGTTGGAAAGATCAGGCATTGGATAACCTAACGATGCTTGGAGTTTCTAACTGGTGCCAGCAAAAGACAAAAGAGGCTGGCGAAAATACTTAGACGAGGCCAAAACCGACCAACGGTTGTAAGCGCCATCTAAGTAAGTAAGAACATCCCCATCGACTGTCGGCTGTTTTTTTTATATAATTGCTCTTTCATTTTTAAGAAAGAATTTTATATCTTTATTTTGTTTAGAGTGGCTTAAAAAACAAAAAAGTGTTTTGGATCTCCTGATAATTAAAACAGCTTCTCAAACAGACAGTAAATGAATGAGATATATTAATACATCACAGTGATGGGACGGGTCTGGCCTGAATGAATAAATAAATAAATGCTGAATTGAGAACATAATGTTGTGTTTGTAAAAGCCAGTAGGATGAACTTGGTTGGGACTGGTGATCAAGATTAATCCATAATTATATGGTTGGGAAGGGAAGATAGAAAAGCGAATAACATATTCAGCTTTTCAACTCTTCTAATTTAGTTTTGCTACAATTGTTTTTGGTGTTTCAATAGCTTTTCTATGCTATTTTATGTGCAACTTAAGCATTGTTTTTGTTTTATTCCTATTAGTCGGTTGTTTGATTTTTATATGCATGCATGATTGTTTTAATATTCAATGGTTTTTTCTAAAGTTGTGACTAGATCGCTAGAGTAATGAAGTAGACATGACAGTGAAAATCATTTGAACTCGAACTCGATATGCTAATATTTCACGTTTGATGATTTGTACGTTTTTAGAGTTTTATATTCAGTTTGATTGTGTATGAATTAAGCTTCATTAAATAATGTTTTCTAATTTAATCTTTATACATTTTTTTTCTTATAAGATACGATCCATTATAAATAAACATGAATTACCTCTCTGATGAATAAGGTATAAAGATGATATAGTCTTATAGTCTTCAGGAATATTCAACGTGCTCAAGAAACAAGATGTTAATCCATGGAGGCTATTTTGCATTTGATTAAACACTATTAAATTTTACAGGTATACAAGACAAAATTTCTATGAATTTCTATGAATATAATTTGAAATGTGTGCTACTGAAGAAATTCGTACAGAAACATATTTTTTTTATAAAAAAAATTGAAAACAAAGACATTTTTATGCTGGGATTCTAATTTTTTGCTTTATTTCAAAGTAGAAACAAATTTATTAATGATTTGAATTCAGGCTTATTTTCGACCAAGGCATATTTATAAGGTAAGCTACGTATTTGACACTTCCCTTCAAATTGTATTTCTTGCATGCTTATTTCTGAAGGGATGATATTTTCAGTATTAAAAAAGTTTTTAGTATTGAAAAAGGGATGCTATTTTTAGTATTGAAAAAGTAGTAGATATCAACAAAACTTATTTTTAAAGTCAAACTTCTTTAGCCACGTATGCAACATACGGAGAAATAAACGCGGAGTTAAATTGATGTAACACTTTAATGAAACGTACCGCATTCATGTTATTAAATAGCTCACCAAAAACCATGGTAAAGTGCTTTGAGTCCAAACTAATGAAACAAACCAAACGAAGAAAAATACTTAACGAACTATTCATCACAGTTTGGGTCCGTCCTTTTTTGAAGTCGAATTGTTTTAACCGCGTATTGATCAATACGGCGAAATGAAATCAATTTAACATCGTGTCATAACAAGAAAGCGAAACTTGTCGGACACCTCTAAAACAGCTAGCTGCCATTTGTCTTTTCTTTACAAAAAATTGGCAAAATATGTGTGTCTTTTACACCTTTCAAATTGATTTGTTTTTTTATAAATAGTAAAGTTATAGGTCTGTTTTCCTATTCACTTCAATTAACTTGAAGTTACTCGAACGCGTTTCCTTACCAGTGCTGCCGTTTTACAATTTTGAATAGTAGTAAATTTCCAGTTTTTGGGGAGTATTTTTAAAATTTTAGGAGTACTTTAGAACTTGCAAATAATGACAAAAAATAACTATAGCAAAACAAACTTATTATTATATAACATAATTCCGTAAAATGTGAGTGCGGAACGCTTGATTTTTTTGAAAAATTTCAGAGCATATTTTTAGGCATTTTCTGTTTTGTGATTTATCGAAACTTCAAAAACTTTATATTTTTTTTCATTGTGAAAGTTTCAGTTTTACAAAAAATTTTTAAACATATTTCGTGGTACCTTCTATGATTTCCGTTTTTACTTTGAGGTATTTTAAAAGTATTTGGAACTAAAAATTATTATTTGAATAATTTGAAACCGAATAAGTGGAATCGGGCCCGTCATTTTTGACGGGAAAGAACTCGTAATGATATAAAATGTTATTATTTTCTCTTTTTTATTGATTTTCCTTGTTTTTTTTCATGTTATTAAGAACATTTTTTTGAATATGTAAAAGTATTCTAACATAACAATTCAATATTTAAATTATAACATTCCAAAAAATGAATCATAAGATACTTATAGAAATACTAAATAAATATAAAAATTACAGTTTTTAATGCATTTAAGATATATAAATACATATTTAACACAAATATATCTGATTTAGTTTAACGATTTATAACTTTTAACGACTCATAAAAAATAATTGTTAATTTTAATTTTTCATGAATGTAAAATTAATCCTTTAGAGGGATTCCAACTTGCAACGTGATTTGTATTCATTAGTTCTTTTGTAATTAAAACTAAATGAACAGTTGTATTCAGAAGACAAATTTTTTATATTTTAAGGGAGTGTCGTATAGGTTGGGACACCGCTTAAGTTGGGACAGCCAATTTTTTAGGATTGTGGGTACTGGCGTCAATTTTTTATAATCTAACGTTTCATGTTTGTTTGAATGAAGATTATATGTTGCTTATGTCTATGTCACACACGCCATAAATTGTCGTATATAAAAGATCTTTTCAATAGTTTTTGCAGTGTCAATTGTATGGTTACAAAATCATGTAGGCTCAGCCGTTCAAATTCGATCGATTTTTTTTTTTTGGCTTATTTTTACGATTTTTTATTGCGCTTTTGAGAACATTTTTTGTGCGCTTTTGAGAACATTTTTGTGTCCGAACTTATACGGACATTTTTTTTTCCAAGAAAGTTTCCTTAATTAAAATGGCTATAAATTTTGACACGATGACAATATCACATAGCTTCATTCGTAATAGTTGTAGCCAATAAGCACACCTTTTTATTTGTTTATCCAAGTTATAATTTTTCCTATCCGGTTCAAAATAAGACTCCAAAACTGAAACCTGTTCCAGCCTTTACGATATTCCCATATTAAATTTGTATTTGTATTTTCTCTGAAAATTTCCTTTCTGCAGTTGTACTGCCTTGTGTAAACGACAATATTGTGCTTAGTAATTGAAGGGCTTATTGCGAAAACATGATAAGCCAAAAATAACAATTTTGAAATAATCGCCTTTGAATCATTTCAAAAATATATAAAATAGACGTTACATTTACTTTTGATTATTGATTTTGAAATTGCATGTGGTTGTCAAGATCTGCCAAAAAAAAATTTATGAAAATAAAAGGACATCTTCCTCTCGATAATTGAAAAAATTATCTTCGACACCACTTCTGATTCACGTGATATAAAATCTAATATTAATTTTTTTGAAAACGTTAAAAAATTGCGTTTTAGTATACATTTCTCTAAGAAAACAAAGCAAAAACTATGCAAATTATTAATTCATGTTATTTATGGAATACGTGAACACTATAAGCAAAACCACCAAAATTTATAGCTAATGGTTATAATCAAAAGTTTTTTGCTATCCCAAGTACAACTTTCGCTTCGAATGTCCTTCATACAGGACACTGTTGGTGAAATTCGTAAGTAGCACCTAGTTTGGCAAGAAATTGTTAGCCAAACTGCATTCTTACTTTTGCATTAAGACACATGTGGTTTTTCTTACAAAAATTAAAGCATTTTAAAAACGTTATTTTTTACTGTTTTTCGGTGATCTTGACAAGCCTATGCAACTTGTGAGACCTCTTAGAAAACGATCTAAATTTTTCGATACGCCCTAATATACAACTTTTGATGTTTACGATATCTTGGCTTTTTTTGTTTTTGGTTAAGAACATTTTTTAATTAATTGTTTATCATCTTTTTTTACTTAACCTGACGATATATATTCCGTTTAAGTTTTTGTATAAAAGTTGTATTAAAGTTTTAGCGGTATTAGAAAATCGTCAGTACTAAACTCCAAAAATTGAAATTTCGTTAAACTTCTAAAGTAATGAGCATTTCTTCCATAAATGGAAAAATATCGCCGATTACTTTTATATTCACATAACTTATGTTCTTAACTATAAGTTTGCTTACTTATTTTTCCAAATTCGCGAATTTTTTCCACTTGGCCGCCTCGTTACACTGTACGGCATAATGAGAGACAAGGTGAACAAGAAAATTTAATGAACAAAGTGAACGAAAAAAGAAAGCGTCCAGAAAAAGATATTTTTTGCTTTAATGGTGAGTTCACATTAGGCCGTTTTAAGCTATTAAGAAATAGTAGTACTTTTTGTATTTGGGGAGTATAGTAGTACTCAAGAGTCAATAGGAGTAAAATACTCCGATAGTAGTACTTTCGGCAGAGCTGTTCCTTACACATTTTTCCAGCACGAGAGAGAAGAAGAACAAGCAAAATGTCACTGTTTGCTACTCTCTTTTAATCCAATTTTACTTGAAAAATTTCTCCGAGCACGAATCTTAAGCTTTAAACTTCTGATTATCAGAGTGATAAAATTAAATTGTTGTGTTGTATTGTGAAAAAAATGTATTCAATTGTTTCGCAAATTAATAAAATTAGGTAAAAATAATTAACGGTGTTAAATTTTATTCTTTTCTAAAAATAACTGTTGTGCTGGAAACTCATTTTTAACCGTTTCTGTACTTTTTGACAAATATGCTCAATTCAGGTTTTGAAGTAATATTATTTTATCTCCTCTCTGAAATTTTTATACCGTCTTATGAGAAGTAAGGCGCCTCAACTTGTATGGAGGAAAAAAAAGTTGTCCGGGTCACCTCCTGAAAACAAACTTTGGTTTATTTTATGATGATTCCCAAAATATTGCAACTCTAGCTTTAGCCGTTCGTGAGCTGGAATGGTTTGAAATAACCTCTAAAAATCGCGTTTTTGATTCATACTATTTATACCACACTACCTTCGGTCAAAAAAATTGTCACAAATAGTGTAAATCGATGAATTACATAGTTTTGTTTTTTATTTTGTTTTAAATCTGCTCACACACTTAGTTATTGAGTTATTTGCAGTGATTTTTTCAATTTTTTTTAATGCAGTTTTTATAAAAATATATATAACTTCCCCATTTATAGCCTGATTTACCATTCCGTGGTATCATTGGAAAGGTACTGAATGCTGCTTTTCATTTCTGTCGTTAATTAACCCTTATAAGCACTTTTATAAAAATGCATTTTATTTTATTTTTATTTTTTTGTGATGGCCTTTGCCTCAATTCCTGAATTTGTTCAAATATAAGAGAAATAAAATTAAATCATGTAGATAAAGAATGCATTTTTCTCTTATATTTGAACAAATTCAGGAATTGAGGCAAAGGCCATCACAAAAAAATAAAAATAAAATAAAATGCATTTTTATAAAAGTGCTTATAAGGGTTAATTAACGACAGAAATGAAAAGCAGCATTCAGTACCTTTCCAATGATACCACGGAATGGTAAATCAGGCTATAAATGGGGAAGTTATATATATTTTAATAAAAACTGCATTAAAAAAAATTGAAAAAATCACTGCAAATAACTCAATAACTAAGTGTGTGAGCAGATTTAAAACAAAATAAAAAACAAAACTATGTAATTCATCGATTTACACTATTTGTGACAATTTTTTTGACCGAAGATAGTGTGGTATAAATGGTATTAATCAAAAACGCGATTTTTAGAGGTTATTTCAAACCATTCCAGCTCACGAACGGCTAAAGCTAGAGTTGCAATATTTTGGGAATCATCATAAAATAAACCAAAGTTTGTTTTCAGGAGGTGACCCGGACCACTTTTTTTTTGAGGCGCCTTAATGAGAAGTATATAAACGTACGCATTTGTACCTTTTGTTTCAAAAAAAATTTTTTTTAAAAAACAAAAAAGTACAATACTTGCAACCAAAATTTTCTCGCATCAGCAATACTCGCATGCTTATTTTAAGTTGTCATAATACGTAGCCTACCTTATAAATATACCTTGATTTTCGACAATTTGACTTAAAATTAAATTAATTCAGGGCCCATTAAAATCTTTTTTTAAAGAAAATAAAACACAACACTTAGGGCCGGTTTGTCCACAGTTATAAATTTGCTTATAACACGTTATATCTAAAACCAGCTATAAAATAAAACTTCTTTATAACACGTTATAATTTTTTTCAATTTGTTAATTCAATTTTTTCTGTCGATTTGTAACGCGTTCTAAACTGGTGAAATGCTTTTATAACGTGGTGAAAAAGTCAAAGCATCAAATATGTATACATTTTAATAGAACTGACTTGTAATTCATAACCAGGCTATAAAACTCGTTACAAATTTAAAACACATTTTGTGGCGTTTTAGCACAACTGAATTTTGACGTAGAGTTACGTCTTACAGCGCGGTTTGTATGGGTCGTTTTAACAGATTTTTTTCAAGGTCATTAGGCAACGTTTTGGCTAATACTTTAGGGTATACCTGCAGCCTTTAGTACTTATCATTCAAAGATATAATATATACTAAAATAACAGATATATCCTGCGCTGAATGAATATCTAATTTTGGATTTTGTCACTATTATATTAAAGTCACAAAATAGTAAAATATAAGAAGAAAAATGCATGTTTTTATATAAGAAAATCAATCATCAGCTGCTTATGTGTCTGCTGCTTTCTTTGTTTTTCTTTCGTTGTTTATGCTTGTATTGCTTTTGTTAAACACGAACTGATTGGTTAGCTTTGGCAGCATTGTAAGCGTTCGTTCGCATTGGGTTTATGTATGCACTACTGTTCTAGTATACTATTTTGAAACCAGAGGTCATGAACCTCTTTTCAACTCAGTCAATTAACTCAAACTGTCAAATTTAACGAAATGGGTCTGTGATCCGGTTATATTAACTCTTATGAAAAAAAGGAGTTGGATCATATTTCGTTTTATGCTTTTACCCTATAGATGGCGTAAAATTTTAATTTTTCTTTTTAATGCAAATTAATTTCGATTCCACATCCCACTAGCACTAGCGAGTGTAGTTCGCAAATTATACATCGAACAGAGACGAAAGTGTAGCTCGCAAACTAAATATCAGACAGAGACGAGAGGAAAAGACATGAGCTCAGCGTGAAATATAGTCACCATACGATTTTTTAAAAATCGGAGTCTTAATTTTAATTTGAAATTAGTTGTTAAACTGACTGTAGCTCGCAAACTATATATCGGGCTGAGCCGAAAGTGTCACCGATGGAAAGTGCATTTGCTTCGCCTTCTTTTCAACTAAGTCAATGAACTTAACCTATCAAACTTAACAAAATGATTGAAAAAATTTGAAATTTTGCTTGTTTCTTTTTGCTTGCTCATTTAATCATACTTACTATTTAACTTTTTCTTTGTTTTGGCCTCGATAAGTAGTCCATAATTGAGTGTTATTCATTTATTTGTTAATTTTCGGAAGATAAATAAAAATACACCGGAGGGAAGATAGCAACGCATGCATATTCGAATTCGAAAGTGTGGCTGAAAAATCCGACGCTATCTTCACCCAATGGGTATGCAAGGGTATGCAAGCGCAAGCGGTATGCAAGCGCTGCTACACACTCTTAATGCTTACGTTTTTATTCATTGCTTTACAGCACTTAAAATTGTTAAATAAAAAAAAAAAAATATGAAAAAAATCAAGAACAATTTCACCAAATAATTTTAAAACTTTTTACTCAATAAAATATTTTTCAATATTTTAGAACATAGGTATTGCTTTTGAAAAAATATTTCAACACTTTTCTTACTCATCTTATAAAGTTCAGCAACGATTTTGAACTCACCACGTTCAATCCAGTGTTAAAGTATTGAAAAACAAATCAAACTCATATCATAGCAGAATAGTTATAAAAATATTTTAAACAAATATGCAGGTATTTAAGCGCATTTAAAATTAATTAATTAACGATTCTAACAAATAACCGTGAATTCAATTTTATAAAACAAACGTTGATAAGAATATTGACCACAAATATTTAAAGATGGTACTTTCGTACGAAAAACTTTTTGAAAAGTATCAAAATAATCAAGATTATTATTTTGTAATATGCAAAGCAAAAACAAAATTAGTAGTCCCACAGACACGCCTACCTCCCATACAACCCAAAAGTTGAAAATTATAAATAAACGTATGCCAAGTCACAAAAAGACACACAATTCCAGCAACTAAGACCTAGCAACGTAAGCCTTGTCACAAAAGTCTAGCCACACAATTTAAGAAAATATGACTTAATAACAAAAACCTAGCTACAGAACCCAAGCAACATAACAACGTAACGTAATAACATAACGTAAGCGTAGCCACAAGTGTCTAGCCACAAAAGTCTAGCCACAAAACCCTAGCCACAAAACCCTTGCCATACAATTCCAGAAAGTAAGACTTAATAACATAAGCCTAGCTACAGAACCCTAGCAACGTAAGCCTAGCCACAAGTGTCTAGCCACAAGAGACTAGCCACAAAAGCCTGGCCACAAAAGACTACCTGCACAATTCCAGAAACTAAGACTTAGGAACGTAAGTCTACCCACAAAAACCTACCAACGCAAGCCCAGCCAAAAGCCTAGCCACAAAAACCTAGCCACAAACGACAAGCCACACAATTCCAGCATCTATACAGGCGAAAATTTGAGTTTAAATTTTAAACCCTTATAATTATCTTTGAATTTATGACTCGTTTTTTAAACCTAAAAGTTTATTTTTAAAAATTTTCCAATCTTACATTCGAAAAATTAACGAATTTAAATGTTTGGGTATCAAAAAGTTTAAAAATGTTTGTATTGTGAAAATTAAGCTCAGAAAGTTTATTATTTAAGCCGAAAGTTTATTTTTTAAAATTATAAAGTGTTAAAAATTAATCTAAGAAGTTTTAAAATGTATGTTTTGTAAAATTTAAACCAAACAGTGGATTATTAAAATCGAAAGTTTATTTTTGTAATAATTTAAAGCTTAAGGGTTTAAATTATTTAAATAATTTAAATAAAATTATTTAAATAAAACTTTAAAAGTTTTAAACTTCTTGCGACTTGCGACATTTAAGGCGAAAAGGGTTATTATTTAGACTTTAAGTTTAATTTTAAAACTGTATAATTTATAAATCAAAAACCATAAAAGTTATATACACATATTTTTTATATATATATAAATCCTGAAGGTTTATTATTTATACTTAAAGTTTACTTTCGAAATCATAGCACGTAGAACACTGTACAATTGAGAACAACAGAAAAAGCAATAGATTAGCCCGGGTTAAAACTCGCGACTCTAATGCGATGGTTACCGCAGTCCGCGGTTCGATACTAGGATGTGACAAAAAAAAAATGTTGCTCAATTCAATTTGTACATTAATTAAATAATCAATAATATAAGATAGTTATATAAAAATAACAAAAAAAAAATACGGTTTTGCTGAGGATCGAACCAGGGCCACTCCATTCATCAAATCAAATCAAATCGATAAAATCAACTGCTTAGCCAACTGAGCCACGAAATAGAAATTTTTTGCCTGTGCTAATTGTGTACTTAAATATGAAAATGACTGCATTGACAAACAAGCACACGTATAATATTTAGTTTAGCATTTGACCACTTTCGGTTATGGTCAAAATCTTGTGTGTGGTGAATTTTTGGTTAAATGTTTTCGAACTTCGAAACGTGTGGATGGGCGTGCGTTGCTATCTTCACTACGGTTAAAAATACGTGCAAAATGGACAAAACAATCGGACCAAAAAGACAGAGTAGAAGAGGTTACAACTTAAACGGAATTCTACGTCTACACTTACGATACTATCGAAACTGTTTCTTGTTTTTTATAACTAGGTTTAAAGTTCGTTTCAATTCGATATAAAACGAGTTCTAGATGGCGAACAAACCGATTTAGTCACAAAAACAGTTACAGAATAAGTTTTATATTTATAACTTCGTGAACAAACCGGCCGTTAAAGTTTTATTGTAAAGCGCTTGTTTTTTTTTAGGTAATTATTGATTTTGCATTATAATTATATAATGTTTTAAATAAAATTTTTTTAAATTTTTTTTTAAAAAACATAAATCAATATGCCCAGAATGCGTAACTAAGCAAAGCATTTGAAATATGCGGTGGACACGATGATTTTTCGAAGCTTTTTCATCCAAAAAACAATATAAATAAATAATTTTTGTTCTTTCGTAACTTGTTGAGCTTTTAATCGGCTTTTAAAATGCTGATTTTTACGAAAATGGTAGTTAAAACCCGTTTTTTGACTCAAATATTCATTTATTTTAGGTTATAAAAAAAAACATTTCTCTCAAATAAAAATCGAACGATTAAAAGTAGCAATGGTAGTAATTGGAATATTTTTCAAGCAATGCTGTCCACCGGTTTCAAATAGCACTTTTCCAGAAAAACGTGTTTAACCATTCTTTGCATAATGATGGAACTTCTTCTTTAAAAAAACAGAAAATCATGCAATTAAGGGTTAAAGTTTAAGAATTTGTACAATTGGCTTAAGACTTTCGGAGACATTTTTAACAGCGTTTAAAAAACTTTAAACAACTTCAGTTAGTTTTGCTTTTACATTGGTGTGCATATTGAAAATCGAGCAGCAACAGCAAAAGCAGCGTCATTACAAATAATTTATTATACTGCGTAGTGCTACGAAAGCATAAGACACAATTTTATTGCTTTGCTTTTCATTTTGCTTTTCTTATTTGTCGCAGCACTACAAAAGCAGCAATTCGTTTGCTTTGCTTCGTTCTACTGAGGGTTGAAATTACTTTCAACCCTCAGTAGTTACTTACTTTCAACGAACATTTTGCTGCGGTAGTGCTGCTGAAAGTTTTTCAAAGCAACAAACTACATACATACGCAACTGCACAACAGTATACATATTATACAAAAAACAATGCAAACAGACATGCGACTCTAGAACAGGGATGATATTTTGAGTGGAATAGAACTTTTTTTAGTACTATTGACTCTACAAAAGAACCCGAGTACCTTCTTGCCGAAAAAAGTGCCCTGGTACTTTTATATTTTATACTTTTACAATTAATTACATATTAAACTCTTTCATCACGTATCATCATCAAAATTAGAAGTAAACTAATTGCATCAGCACCTAAATCTTTACTGAGTATGACAATGTATTGTGTTGCATGTGAGTTAAGCATACCAAAAATGTTTAACTTGGACGTTAGCTTATTTTATTTTAACAATTCTCAATTGTGAAAGTACCAACTGATGAAGTTACTGAGTTTAAAACTAATATTAAAGAATTTTACTTGAAATTTTGTAGAGAAAAAAAAAACCAGTTTTGAAAATGAAGTCATATACTTCTTGCCAAAATTCTCATCCAGTCTTGTATTATCTGATGAAACCAGCATTTTGCCGTTGACTTTAGAAATGTGCCCAGAACAAGAGCTTTTAAATGCAGAGTCGATCTATACGGAATACAGGGCGCTGGCTAATGACGAATTGAAAATTTTTAAGGGTAACGACTATTTCCGAATTCTGGGCTGAAGTGGGGTTATAAAAAAGAGCTGAATTTAAATATGTTTTCAAACATTTTAAGAATTACCTATGGTATCTTATCAATTCCAGAATCTTCAGCCAACGTTGAGAGAATTTTTTCGAATCAAAATTTAATTAAGACCAAGTGTCGTAATCGTTTGTCAATATCTACGTGTTCCACACTCATCCAAATAACATCTAAAAATTGCTATTGACACATCTACAACACTAAAACTACAAAAAAGAAAACGTTACTTAATACTCTTCCTCTGGAAGAAGAATTATTAGACTACAAATTTGTAATGAGATACTAAATTATCTTATTGAAGTTATTAAGTCTTGAGTCTAAAATATACATAAGTGTATGTGTATATATGTACATATTTAATTGGTCCTGAAAATAACTTGATTATTTTTTGTTCCTTTATGTGATAAATGTAATGAAATTAAAAAGAATTTTTGTTTTAATATACATATGTATTTATACACATATCATTACTTAAGTACCTGGGCGACCGAGCTCCGCTCAGATTCCTTTCGTATATTCAAATGTTAAACAGTTTTTAATGTATCGAAAATGCCAACTTTATCAACTATCTCTACTTATTCATAGTGCCGGCCATTGCAAGCCTGATGTACGTTTTTTTTTCAAAAAATTTACCTCATGCTCCTTTTCCACTTACAAGAATAGAGGTAATTTTTTTTATGTCGCAATTTTTTCTAAAGTTATGGAGATAGCAATTTTTGATCAAAGTAAAAATCTTGAAAATAGAGTCATTTTCAATAAATCATATCTCTGTCATCTGTTACCCCTACTTTTGTAAATGAAGTATCGTTAGAAAGCAATTGAAAAGCGATCTTAGGGCATTCCATCGTGACGTACACGACATTTGTACGAATTTTTCTACGTTTAAAAGAAGCTTGCTAAAAATCGAAGTAATTATGAATTATTCTCTTACATTTAGGGTATTCACAAGGTGTGCTATCACGTGTTATTGTCTTATTGTCCTAAAATTTTGCAATGGTTTAAAATTGATGACGTTTCCTTTCCATACATAAGCATGCTAAAATATTACAACACTAAACCTATGTTTATTGTGGTGTCGTATTTTTTATTTAATTGAGTCAGCCATTATTACGTCCAATATATGCTTTTAGCATAAACCAGCTATTATTTTATATTTTTCGCTTTCTTTTGGCATTGTGATGACAAAAATTTATTTTTGCTTGTTTCGCATTAGCTGATTGAGAGTTGAAATAACACACTGAACTCAAAAAGAGGTTGTTCACATCAATCATATTTTTTCATGTTAAAAATTTAAGACATATGACTTTAAGAGACCTTGTGAATACCCTAATTATATTATTAATTTAATACCTCTCACACTTCTAGAAATAAGTTTTAGCAAATTTCTCTTGATGGTTAAAAGAAGGAAAACGATCAAATGTTGTGTGACGTACCCGACAATGAATCTACCAGTTTTGATGTCATAACGATTTATCACGAAAATTCAGCTAAGCCGTAGTTGCCAAAAAAAAAATATGGATATAATAATGAAAATATGCATTTCGAAGATAACTATACAAATTAAAATTCAGAAATTAAACTTAAAGAAAATGTGAAAATTTATGAAAAGCAAGCGTGACGTACACGACATAGTGTGTGACGTATGCGACTCGTGCGAATTTAAACTATTTTATTGGTGTTTTTTTACTTTAAATATTGGTGTTTCTGCATCCATGTTGTATCTTTGAGTGTAAATTTCGTCTCCAATGCACTGCAGAATGTGAAAGTTTATATGTCCGTGATGGGTTGCATAGGCATCCATGGGGATTTATCATTGGCGTGTCACTGAAAAAACTCTGTATATCAGTTAATATTGACATATAGGGTACTGAAATTGAAATGATACTGTGGTAGGAAATTATCCATAGGGCGTGGCACTTTAAAAAATTACTTTTTTTCGAATAATATTCATACTAAGGTACTAAAATTCGGTAAAGGTGTAGGTACAATTTTTACAAATCGCGGTAAAGAAAGTAGGTGGGACTCAACAAAGGGGTGTGTTTCTATTAGAAAACTCTGTAAGTTGGTTTATATTGTTAGAAGGATAGCAATTTGGTGAATTGATACATTTTTCAAAATATCTCTAAAACTGTCAAAGATTGATGTAAAATATATATTTTTTATATAAAGTTTTCTGTAAAGTTTTTATGAAGAGTTTTTCATCATATAAAAACAATTTTAAAAATTTAATAGAGGATGAAAAGTTTAAGTCTCAAAATATGTTAAAATTTTATTATTTTTCAGCTTTGAAGGCATATATTTCGCAAACTAACAAAGATTATTCAGCTTTGGGTTCAAAAATTTAAAGAAATTATATTTTAAATATAAAAAAATTTAACACGATTGAAATCTGCCCACGCAAATTTTCAGATTTTTGCCTATAACTCCTAAGTTCGAACTGATAATGAAAAACGGACACCATTTTTTAAATCTGCGTTTAAAATTCATCTAGAATTAATAACAGTTTATTCTGCAACTTGTGTTGTTTCCCCATATTGTCCTTACGCAAAAACTTCCATTAACTGTGTGACGTACGCGACAAACAATTAACTGTTAATTTTAAATATATTAAAAATTAAAAAGTCTGAAGATTCATTAGTTTTACAACTTTTGATACTATGTCTGTTTAGTAGTGATGTGAAATAATTCCACGTTCACTCTTATCTTTTATATATTTTTTTTTATAATATATCATATAATATATCTTTTAGGCGTGACGTGACGTACACGACATCAATTTGCCAATTGAAATGTAATCGGTTTTAAACAAACGTAAAACTTCCTTGGCGAAATGAAGATTGTGATAGTAATAACATGATATACTGTATTGAATAAAATCAATTACATAACAATTAGGTACGTATATAAAAGGAAAAATTGAGAAAAAGTTTGAGTAAATTTTAAGCATTGATCTCTTTGACGATATCATAACTAAATATATATATTTTTATCATTGCAGTGATAAGCCAGAAAAAAGATTATTTACCATAAGGGACTTAACTTATGTAGGTTCACTGTCCCGTTGTTAAAAATTAGAAATGTTGCTTTTTTTTTTGCTAAAATATACCGCTTTGCATGGAATGCCCCTTTTTAATAAAAACAATATATTTTTGGAATATTTTTGCTAGAGTTGCCTATTTTTTCAAAAAAAAAAGTAAGCTGTTCATATCTCAAAAAATGCATTTCCGGTTTTTTTTTACGTAGAATTACGTCTTACAGCGCGCAACAAATTTTTTTAAGAACATACCTACAGCCTTCAATACTCATCGTTCAAACAGAATATATATTCTAAAGTATCAGATAAATCCTGCGCTAAACGAATATCTAATTTTGGATTTTGTTACTTTTATATTAAAGTCACAAAATAGCAAAATCTTAGAAGAAAAATCTAAATTTTTATATGAGAAAATCAATCATTAGCTGCTTGCATGTTGTGTCTGCTGCTTTCTTTGGTTTTGTTTTGTTGTTTTTGCTTGTATAGGTTTTTTTTTTTTGGTACGAACTGATTCGCAACATTTGTTCTCTACTCCACGTTAAGAGGGTGATCCGCTTAGATTAATGGTTTGTTATTGCGTCTGTTTGCCAATAACAGAGCTGTGGCTCGGATCGTTAAGCAGTTATCGAATTGATTTATTGAATTAAGGGGTCTTCTCATTGAGCAACTTTTTTTTTGCATTTATTTATAGCTTGGGTAGTTGTGAATATGCCCCTAAAAGGATTTTTAGAAATTCGAAATACTTTAGAAGATACAGCGGTTTTTGTGAAGCAATTTCTTCGTCAAAATGAGCTATTTTTTTCGCCTCATTTTCGAACGAAGCGGCATAAAGTAACCACCGAATTCTGTTGAAAATGTTTATTCCCAGTGTGCCATACGGATCCGTTTCGAATTCGAAACGGACTCAGTTCTTCGTACATTTTTTCCGAAACGGATTGCATTTCGGATCCGTTACGGGTCCGTTTTCCTATGAAATTCCTCTCAAAAATTCGAATCGTTTTTACCGTTTCCACGGATCCGTCTCGCACTCGAAACGGACTTCATATACGAGTCCGTTTCGGACTCGTTTTTTTTTATAATGCGAGTCCGCGACGGACTCGTTTTTTTTAAATAATGCAAATCCGCGACGGACTCGTTTTTTTTAATAATGCGAGTCCGCAACGGACTCGCTATTTTAAATAATGCGAATCCGCGACGGACTCGTTTTTATTTATAAATACGAATCCGCAACGGACTCGTTATTTTTAATAATGATAATCCGCGACGGACTTGTTTTTTTTAATAATACGAATCCGCGACGCACCCGTTTTTTTTTAACAATATGCATTCAAAGCAGAACATTCTAAATTTATTTAAACATTTTGCAAAATTTTAATTGCATGATTTTTTTATTTCAATTCGTGGAAAATTATTGAGTTTTAATTATATAACATGCTTTAATATGAATATGAAAATGATATAAAAATGATATGAATATATAATATATAGATTTGAACACGAAAATTCATCACAGAAAACAGTATGCAGACACTTTCTCAAGTGGCAACCTTGAGCAACAGTGAGGTTACCTAACATTGGGTTGTTAGGTAAAAACGTGTTTGCACACATATTCATACAAACATACGAATACACATTTCTGCTTATTTTAGGGGTTCCCAATGTGCACAAAAACGAATGCGGATCCGTTTTGAACCCGTTACGAGTCCGTCAGAGCGGAATTTGGTTTTTTTATGTTTCGACGGATCCGTTTCGAACCCGTTACGAGTCCGTCGACGCGGAAACGTTTTTTTGTGTTTTGACGGACTCGTTTCGAAACCGTTACGAGTCCGTCGACGCGGAATCGATTTTTTTATGTTTTGACGGACCCGTTTTGAACCCGCTACGAGTCCGTCGACGCGGAATCGTTTTTTTGTGTTTTAACGGACCCGTTTCGAACCCGTTACGAGTCCGTCGACTCGGAATCGTTTTTTTTTTGTTTTAACGGACCCGTTTCGAACCCGCTACGAGTCCGTCAATGCAGAATCGGTTTTTTATGTTTTGAAATAATATTCAGAACGTAAACATTAATCAACCATCGCGTTTCGATTTTAGAAAACGTTTTATAAATTGAAATTACTTCTCGTATAATTTGAAAAGAGCAAAATTTAAATAAATTTTAGCAATAATTTGCTTACTTATTATAAATTCAAATAGCAACTTTTGAATTGATTCAAGCAAAAAGGTGCTTGGTTATTGAAAAACAAAAAAAAATTCGGACTGACTCATGTCTAAAATAAAGAGAGAAAAAGATTGAATTTTCCTTTTTCTTCTTTTTTTTCGTTTCTTCTTTCTCATCAGTAAGAATTTGTTTCTATTTGTTTTGTTTGTCGCGTGCCTTTGAACAAATAGGTTGTGTGGTTAAGTAGAAAGCACAATTTTATTTTATGTACATAAGTATATTTATATATTTTAATAATAAATAACAAATATTGTGTTGTGCTGTGTTTATTATTAAGGTAAAAAAGTGCGGACTTGTATAGTTTTTGATAGAACTTTGCAAAACAATTTAAAGTGTTAAAAACTATTTCGCAAAAAGAAACGCACTTGAAACGGCGTGCCTTGCTTTGTTTTGTTGTTGTTGTTTGTTGCCGCTATGTAACTGGTATTTCTATCGGCTGCTTCTGTTCGTGTCAGAGCAAATGCAAAAACAAGGCACATGAAAAAAACGGCGTCACTTGCATTGCTTTGACGTTGTTGTTTTGTAGTTTTTATATTTGTCACTGTTGCTCAAGGTTGCCAGTTAAAATTCGGAATAATTCCCACGAAAATTGGCTTTTCATACAGCACCATAAATTAATAACACCTAAATTACCATAGTTTTATTATTAATTAACTGGGTTAAGATACGATACGCGTTCAACTTAAGTGGTAAAAACCCACAAGCCTACTTGCGGACGTGTCTGCATGCTGTTTTCTCTGATGAATTAGCACAAAAGGTGATCTGGCTGGGCATAAAGGAGAAAAAAGCGGCTACAAATTTAATTGTCGTTGCAACTATCCGAGCTAATAAATGTTTGTAAGTGCAAGTACATAACATGTATTTGCGTGCGTTTAAAAGTTGAAAATAATGTTGCAGAAAGCTTACGTTTGCATTGCACTCTGCTTCATAAATTCTAGTATATTCCAACTTTTCATTCGTCAATGACTTAAGGCTTATGCACGCAAATTAATGCTATGTTCTTGACCCTTTAAATTTATAAATCTTTTATTTAATTTTCCTCAGGTGCATTTTAAAGGATACATGGAATCGGCAGTGGGTATATCGGCAGTGGAGCACGTTGCAAATTAGTTCTTCCACTATGCGAATGATCGCATTACGAAGAAGAAGAAAAGTGGTAGTTAATATTGAATTATAAAATAATTTTCATATGCATATCATATCATTTTTATATCATTTGCATATCCATATTAAAGCATGTTATATAATTATTATAATTTTCCACGAATTGAAATAAAAAAATCATGCAATTAAAATTTTGCAAAAATGTTTCAATAAATTCAGAATGTTCCGCTTTGAATGCATATTGTTAAAAAAAAAACGGGTCCGTCGCGGATTCGTATTATTAAAAAAAAACGAGTCCGTCGCGGATTCTCATTATTAAAAATAGCGAGTCCGTTGCGGATTCGTATTATTAAACAAAAACGAGTCCGTTGCGGATTCGTATTATTAAATAAAAACGAGTCCGTCGCGGATTCGCATTATTTAAAATAGCGAGTCCGTTGCGGATTCGCATTATTTCAAAAAACGTGTCCGCTGCGGACCCGCATTATTAAAAAAAACGAGTCCGAAACGGACGCGTATATGGAGTCCGTTCCGAGTTCGTAACGGATCCGTGGAAACGGTAAAAACGATTCGAATTTTTGAGAGGAATTTCATACGAAAACGGACCCGTAACGGATCCGAAACGCAATCCGTTTCGGAAAAAATGTACGAAGAAGTGAGTCCGTTTCGAATTCGAAACGGATCCGTTTGGCACACTGGGTTGAAGCATTTTTTGAGTCCAGGTGTTCAACTGAAAGCATCATTTAGTTCAGTTTGTTTCGAGTTGAGCAACAGACGCGTGCGCTTCAGTGAACGGAAAAGTAAATTTTTCATAAATTTATTGTGATTTTTGTAAAATGGATCGGAAAAGTAATAAAGAAAAAAAAAACGCCCAAGTGAGCGTCAGAATCGTGCTTAAAAACGCGGGTTTAGTGGAAATCAGCATCTTAGACCAGAGGATTCTGAATACACCAGTACATCGGCCAAGAAATTCAAGAATAACGAAGACGACGAAGTATCAATCAAAAACAATTTGAAGTATTGCATTCTCGAGTTCTGTTCTGTGTTTACCACGTTGTCAGAGTTGGTAATTTGTGCCTCATGCAAGCAAAAAATTGAGTTCTCAGAAGCCTCACCAAATGGAGTTGGATTTAAAATCGCTTTGAACTGCGCCTGCCCACGCACAACATAAAGCTTTAAAAATGAAATAAAGCTTTAATGACGCAGAATTACCTCCTTTTGTTAATTGCGTACTTTAATTTGTCACTTTTTTCTTTTTTTGCCAAAAAATAACTTTGATACCAGCAGAACTGCTTTTCCTGAAAAAAAAATTTTTTGGGTTTTTTTTGGAACTCTCGTATTTTGACCTATGAGTTAAGTTTTCTCCGGTTCTACCGTTTTGATGAATCAAAGTGAATTCGACGGAGAATTGTCAGCTCTTTAAAACTGCATTTAAACATTTTTGATTTTTTTACTTCAAACTTTAAACGCGCTTATCTCGAAACCACGTTTTTCGAACTGGTGGCCATGATATCTCCAGTTCAACTGAATCGATTTTCATGAAACAAAGTGGAATCGACGCAGAGTTGTCACCATTCTCGGGTGAACTTCGACCATAATTTTAAAAAATTTTTTACTATTTTTTTTTACACTAAACTACAAAAAAAAGCCCGAAATTGAATTTTTTTTTTGAATGGCCGCCATTTTGTCAAAAAAATCACAAAATTAAGCTTGAGGTTCACCCGAGAATTACATCTATACTGATTACAACCCCGTTTTTTTTTTCATTTCAGACGCTCCGGAGACCCGGAATCGTGGCCGCCGTGACGACACCTTTTTTTTCACCACCAACTTTGAAGTCTCATTACTTTTTGAACAGCCCACGTATCGAGGCAAAAAAAAATTTTTTATTTACTTTGAAACTTTTGTAATACAATAAATAAAAAAAGTTTTCAATTATTCTTTGCGTTTTCAAATAAGAATTTTTTTAAAAAGGGTCCAAAAAACGGGTTTTGAATGAGAAGACCGCCTTAATTGAACCTGTATCGATCCGTCGCATGGTCGATTGGAATATTTTTTTTTAATTTTATATAATAATTATCTAATTTTATTCATTATTTA
This sequence comes from Tetanocera ferruginea, assembly GCA_958299015.1. NCBI lineage: Eukaryota > Metazoa > Arthropoda > Insecta > Diptera > Sciomyzidae > Tetanocera > Tetanocera ferruginea. The sequence continues at coordinate 98,566,022 of OY282641.1, read as the reverse complement.
ATGTCAACATTGCATAATACAACATTTTTATTTTTTGTCACATCCTGTTGCTTGCGATAGCATGAACAAAATGTAAGCAAAATACAAATTTTATTACCCTTTTATTTATTTTGTATTAAATTTTTTAACCTAAGGTTAATTTTATTCCCAATTTATTAGAGTTACGTACAGCTTTGACTATAAATATTTCTAGTATTTTTAATCGTATCAAATCTAATAAAAAAAGGATTACAAAATGAATGAAAAATGAAAAATTTTGTTCCAGCTTTTTACAGTTTTATGGTCCAAAGTTCTTTCATTATATACAAAAGCTGCGTTCGATTCGCCAGCCTATACTCGCTTATTTCTAAATTTGTATGAGAAAACAACAACAAAGTCTCCAGCTAGTTGAGCATAGAGAAAGTCAACTACCTATTGAGTTGAGTAAAGTTGCGTTGCCAAGTTCTTGCTTTTTAGTTGGTTTGTGTACGGGGTAGAGTTAACTGTCATAGATTCTGCCAAAATATGACGTGAGTACAAAAACAAAATCAAATTTCTTCAAGCAGTCAACTGCTTATACCCTAAACATGAAAGGTCAGTGTATATTAACTTTGTGCAACCTTTGTAACACCTAGAAATAAGCGAGCCCAGTATAGAAAAGTATATATATTCTTGATCACCTCGTGGGTCGATTTAGACATGCCCGTCTGTCCGTTCGTCCGTCCGTCCGTCTGTGTGTTGTCCGTAAACACAGGATAAGGAGTTGAGATAATTGCATGATACAATACAATACACTCATTCACATGGACCCAAGGATCTGCACTATTAAGAATTAAGTTAATAAATAAATAATTAAGAAAAAATAAGAATTTAATTATGTTGGTTTAAGTATATCAATATATATTTTAATATGATAGGAGGTTTAGGGTATGCCATAGTCGGGCTAGACCGACTTTAGAGTTTCTTTGCTTGTTTATTTTCAAAATATATCAAAATGTCTTATGCCGATTGATTTTTTGGCAGGTAAAAAATTTTAATTTATTTATTTATGTGGTCGTCATGACAAAAGTGTTGTCAACTGTTGAGCAAATAAGAGTTAAACGAGTAGACGTTTTATTCACAAGCGAGTTGAGCACTGGCGAATCGAACGCAGCTAAAATTATTATTTGACCTAATAAGACAAACATTTTTGCTCCAGATTTTAAAACAATTTCTCAAACGGTATTGAAAATATGAACGATTAAGTGAAATGTATATCAGAAAAAATTGAGGTTACGAAAAGCATATCTTTTGGCCATTAATATTTTGTTTGCATGTGCACTTTTTTGCACGTGCACTTTTTGAGATGTGAGTAGGGTTGCCAACTCTGAAAAGTACAAAATCGGGACCGAGCCATCAAAAATGCGGGACTTGGCTGAAAAATGTGGGACAACATTAGAATTTTTTATTTTATTAAATATTTCCTTTTATTCTTTGAGAAATAAAGGGTATCAACGATGCCTTTACACCATCGCTTGGTTCCTTGATATTGCTTAGATCTCTTTCCAACGCTTGCCCAATTCATGAAAAAACCAAAAAATAAATCCAAATCGTTTTGATAAATAAAATATATGAAAAATAAATGATATAGCCTGTTTCAAAAGAGAAGAACATTTTCGCGCATGTTTGAGAATAAGAAAATAATTTGGAGAGTGTTCTTCATTCTGATTGTAGAAAAATAAATGAAAAAAATTAATGTATATTCCTGAATTTGGTTGATCATCGCAACTGCGCTGCGGAAGTACTGAATTTTATTTTTCAAAATCAACCAATCAAAATTAAAAAAAAATGTGCGTAAAAAAATATTTTGTCATCCGTAATTTCACTTCACAATTTTTTCTTGAGAAAATAATTAAGTTTTTATGTAATTTTGATTTTATTTCTCTCTCAAGATGCAGGTTGCTGCAGGCCGTCGGTGCAACACCGTACTTGTGCGATCTTTTGTTTTAAATGTTTGCGCATTTAAATATTAAGAAAAACAGTAAAAAACATTCAAAAACAGCATAAAGTTCAGCGAACAGAACAAAAAGAGCAAGAAACTACGCTCTAAAAATGTTCTAGCTTTAGAAATAATTTCTCACTGCGCATCGAAAAATGAAACTAAAAAATGTTCTTCTCTTTTGAAATGAGCTAGAAATTTATTTTGATAATAAAATTAAACGGTTTAGGAAACTGTGTTTCATGTCGAATCGGAAATTTAGATACAAACAATCTTAAGTTCTCAAATGCGGGACAAAAGGTGTCCCGCAAGGGGTCATCGCGGGACGCTAAAAAATTAGCTGAAATGCGGGACGTCCCGCGAAATCCGGGACAGTTGGGAACCCTAGATGTGAGCAAATTAGATTTTTTTTCAAAACGTAGGAAATTCTAGCATAGGAAACTCTTACAAAAATATTTTACTTTTTAAAATTTTTTTTAAATTTATTGTAAATTACTATTTTCAAGATTTATTTTTATATCAAAAACTGGTACATCAAAACTGTACTAAAAACGTATCTATAAAAGAAACTAAATGAGAAATACAACAAATCGGTAATGTTCAGCGACAAGCAAAAATCTAAAAACTTCATTGATAATCTGCAGGAAGAATGTGCGGTGACAATGTTGAAAATGAAACCATGTTGCTGCTTGTCGCTGTTGTTCACTGTTTGGTGAAACTCAAAAATAAAAACAAAAAAATTAATGTGTACTGCGGGATTCGAACTCACAACCTTCACATAATGTTAGACAGAAGTTCTATTGCCTATGCTAACATTGTTATTTCAATCTGAGCAAAATAAACGTAACATGTTCTGCAGGAAAATTAACGTATAAATTAAAAATCAAGTTTTTTATTGCAATTTTATTTGCGTTGTTTGTAAATTTGCAATTTTATTTAAGCTTTATAGCAATTTTATTTGCTGGCTATATTTTTTATAAATTTTTTTCAAACTTTTTATATTTGTTTTTTACAAAATAAAATATGACTTGCTTTTCTCAAATCTAATTTTTTCTCTACTATCAAATATTTTATTTTGATATCACAAACCAAGTGAAGTAAATTGGAAATATTTTTTAAATAAAAAGTATAAATGTTAAAGTGCTGGATAAAGTTAAAATTAAAGTTAAAGTTAAAGTTAAAGTTAAAGTTAAAGTTAAAGTTAAAGTTAAAGTTAAAGTTAAAGTTAAAGTTAAAGTTAAAGTTAAAGTTAAAGTTAAAGTTAAAGTTAAAGTTAAAGTTAAAGTTAAAGTTAAAGTTAAAGTTAAAGTTAAAGTTAAAGTTAAAGTTAAAGTTAAAGTTAAAGTTAAAGTTAAAGTTAAAGTTAAAGTTAAAGTTAAAGTTAAAGTTAAAGTTAAAGTTAAAGTTAAAGTTAAAGTTAAAGTTAAAGTTAAAGTTAAAGTTAAAGTTAAAGTTAAAGTTAAAGTTAAAGTTAAAGTTAAAGTTAAAGTTAAAGTTAAAGTTAAAGTTAAAGTTAAAGTTAAAGTTAAAGTTAAAGTTAAAGTTAAAGTTAAAGTTAAAGTTAAAGTTAAAGTTAAAGTTAAAGTTAAAGTTAAAGTTAAAGTTAAAGTTAAAGTTAAAGTTAAAGTTAAAGTTAAAGTTAAAGTTAAAGTTAAAGTTAAAGTTAAAGTTAAAGTTAAAGTTAAAGTTAAAGTTAAAGTTAAAGTTAAAGTTAAAGTTAAAGTTAAAGTTAAAGTTAAAGTTAAAGTTAAAGTTAAAGTTAAAGTTAAAGTTAAAGTTAAAGTTAAAGTTAAAGTTAAAGTTAAAGTTAAAGTTAAAGTTAAAGTTAAAGTTAAAGTTAAAGTTAAAGTTAAAGTTAAAGTTAAAGTTAAAGTTAAAGTTAAAGTTAAAGTTAAAGTTAAAGTTAAAGTTAAAGTTAAAGTTAAAGTTAAAGTTAAAGTTAAAGTTAAAGTTAAAGTTAAAGTTAAAGTTAAAGTTAAAGTTAAAGTTAAAGTTAAAGTTAAAGTTAAAGTTAAAGTTAAAGTTAAAGTTAAAGTTAAAGTTAAAGTTAAAGTTAAAGTTAAAGTTAAAGTTAAAGTTAAAGTTAAAGTTAAAGTTAAAGTTAAAGTTAAAGTTAAAGTTAAAGTTAAAGTTAAAGTTAAAGTTAAAGTTAAAGTTAAAGTTAAAGTTAAAGTTAAAGTTAAAGTTAAAGTTAAAGTTAAAGTTAAAGTTAAAGTTAAAGTTAAAGTTAAAGTTAAAGTTAAAGTTAAAGTTAAAGTTAAAGTTAAAGTTAAAGTTAAAGTTAAAGTTAAAGTTAAAGTTAAAGTTAAAGTTAAAGTTAAAGTTAAAGTTAAAGTTAAAGTTAAAGTTAAAGTTAAAGTTAAAGTTAAAGTTAAAGTTAAAGTTAAAGTTAAAGTTAAAGTTAAAGTTAAAGTTAAAGTTAAAGTTAAAGTTAAAGTTAAAGTTAAAGTTAAAGTTAAAGTTAAAGTTAAAGTTAAAGTTAAAGTTAAAGTTAAAGTTAAAGTTAAAGTTAAAGTTAAAGTTAAAGTTAAAGTTAAAGTTAAAGTTAAAGTTAAAGTTAAAGTTAAAGTTAAAGTTAAAGTTAAAGTTAAAGTTAAAGTTAAAGTTAAAGTTAAAGTTAAAGTTAAAGTTAAAGTTAAAGTTAAAGTTAAAGTTAAAGTTAAAGTTAAAGTTAAAGTTAAAGTTAAAGTTAAAGTTAAAGTTAAAGTTAAAGTTAAAGTTAAAGTTAAAGTTAAAGTTAAAGTTAAAGTTAAAGTTAAAGTTAAAGTTAAAGTTAAAGTTAAAGTTAAAGTTAAAGTTAAAGTTAAAGTTAAAGTTAAAGTTAAAGTTAAAGTTAAAGTTAAAGTTAAAGTTAAAGTTAAAGTTAAAGTTAAAGTTAAAGTTAAAGTTAAAGTTAAAGTTAAAGTTAAAGTTAAAGTTAAAGTTAAAGTTAAAGTTAAAGTTAAAGTTAAAGTTAAAGTTAAAGTTAAAGTTAAAGTTAAAGTTAAAGTTAAAGTTAAAGTTAAAGTTAAAGTTAAAGTTAAAGTTAAAGTTAAAGTTAAAGTTAAAGTTAAAGTTAAAGTTAAAGTTAAAGTTAAAGTTAAAGTTAAAGTTAAAGTTAAAGTTAAAGTTAAAGTTAAAGTTAAAGTTAAAGTTAAAGTTAAAGTTAAAGTTAAAGTTAAAGTTAAAGTTAAAGTTAAAGTTAAAGTTAAAGTTAAAGTTAAAGTTAAAGTTAAAGTTAAAGTTAAAGTTAAAGTTAAAGTTAAAGTTAAAGTTAAAGTTAAAGTTAAAGTTAAAGTTAAAGTTAAAGTTAAAGTTAAAGTTAAAGTTAAAGTTAAAGTTAAAGTTAAAGTTAAAGTTAAAGTTAAAGTTAAAGTTAAAGTTAAAGTTAAAGTTAAAGTTAAAGTTAAAGTTAAAGTTAAAGTTAAAGTTAAAGTTAAAGTTAAAGTTAAAGTTAAAGTTAAAGTTAAAGTTAAAGTTAAAGTTAAAGTTAAAGTTAAAGTTAAAGTTAAAGTTAAAGTTAAAGTTAAAGTTAAAGTTAAAGTTAAAGTTAAAGTTAAAGTTAAAGTTAAAGTTAAAGTTAAAGTTAAAGTTAAAGTTAAAGTTAAAGTTAAAGTTAAAGTTAAAGTTAAAGTTAAAGTTAAAGTTAAAGTTAAAGTTAAAGTTAAAGTTAAAGTTAAAGTTAAAGTTAAAGTTAAAGTTAAAGTTAAAGTTAAAGTTAAAGTTAAAGTTAAAGTTAAAGTTAAAGTTAAAGTTAAAGTTAAAGTTAAAGTTAAAGTTAAAGTTAAAGTTAAAGTTAAAGTTAAAGTTAAAGTTAAAGTTAAAGTTAAAGTTAAAGTTAAAGTTAAAGTTAAAGTTAAAGTTAAAGTTAAAGTTAAAGTTAAAGTTAAAGTTAAAGTTAAAGTTAAAGTTAAAGTTAAAGTTAAAGTTAAAGTTAAAGTTAAAGTTAAAGTTAAAGTTAAAGTTAAAGTTAAAGTTAAAGTTAAAGTTAAAGTTAAAGTTAAAGTTAAAGTTAAAGTTAAAGTTAAAGTTAAAGTTAAAGTTAAAGTTAAAGTTAAAGTTAAAGTTAAAGTTAAAGTTAAAGTTAAAGTTAAAGTTAAAGTTAAAGTTAAAGTTAAAGTTAAAGTTAAAGTTAAAGTTAAAGTTAAAGTTAAAGTTAAAGTTAAAGTTAAAGTTAAAGTTAAAGTTAAAGTTAAAGTTAAAGTTAAAGTTAAAGTTAAAGTTAAAGTTAAAGTTAAAGTTAAAGTTAAAGTTAAAGTTAAAGTTAAAGTTAAAGTTAAAGTTAAAGTTAAAGTTAAAGTTAAAGTTAAAGTTAAAGTTAAAGTTAAAGTTAAAGTTAAAGTTAAAGTTAAAGTTAAAGTTAAAGTTAAAGTTAAAGTTAAAGTTAAAGTTAAAGTTAAAGTTAAAGTTAAAGTTAAAGTTAAAGTTAAAGTTAAAGTTAAAGTTAAAGTTAAAGTTAAAGTTAAAGTTAAAGTTAAAGTTAAAGTTAAAGTTAAAGTTAAAGTTAAAGTTAAAGTTAAAGTTAAAGTTAAAGTTAAAGTTAAAGTTAAAGTTAAAGTTAAAGTTAAAGTTAAAGTTAAAGTTAAAGTTAAAGTTAAAGTTAAAGTTAAAGTTAAAGTTAAAGTTAAAGTTAAAGTTAAAGTTAAAGTTAAAGTTAAAGTTAAAGTTAAAGTTAAAGTTAAAGTTAAAGTTAAAGTTAAAGTTAAAGTTAAAGTTAAAGTTAAAGTTAAAGTTAAAGTTAAAGTTAAAGTTAAAGTTAAAGTTAAAGTTAAAGTTAAAGTTAAAGTTAAAGTTAAAGTTAAAGTTAAAGTTAAAGTTAAAGTTAAAGTTAAAGTTAAAGTTAAAGTTAAAGTTAAAGTTAAAGTTAAAGTTAAAGTTAAAGTTAAAGTTAAAGTTAAAGTTAAAGTTAAAGTTAAAGTTAAAGTTAAAGTTAAAGTTAAAGTTAAAGTTAAAGTTAAAGTTAAAGTTAAAGTTAAAGTTAAAGTTAAAGTTAAAGTTAAAGTTAAAGTTAAAGTTAAAGTTAAAGTTAAAGTTAAAGTTAAAGTTAAAGTTAAAGTTAAAGTTAAAGTTAAAGTTAAAGTTAAAGTTAAAGTTAAAGTTAAAGTTAAAGTTAAAGTTAAAGTTAAAGTTAAAGTTAAAGTTAAAGTTAAAGTTAAAGTTAAAGTTAAAGTTAAAGTTAAAGTTAAAGTTAAAGTTAAAGTTAAAGTTAAAGTTAAAGTTAAAGTTAAAGTTAAAGTTAAAGTTAAAGTTAAAGTTAAAGTTAAAGTTAAAGTTAAAGTTAAAGTTAAAGTTAAAGTTAAAGTTAAAGTTAAAGTTAAAGTTAAAGTTAAAGTTAAAGTTAAAGTTAAAGTTAAAGTTAAAGTTAAAGTTAAAGTTAAAGTTAAAGTTAAAGTTAAAGTTAAAGTTAAAGTTAAAGTTAAAGTTAAAGTTAAAGTTAAAGTTAAAGTTAAAGTTAAAGTTAAAGTTAAAGTTAAAGTTAAAGTTAAAGTTAAAGTTAAAGTTAAAGTTAAAGTTAAAGTTAAAGTTAAAGTTAAAGTTAAAGTTAAAGTTAAAGTTAAAGTTAAAGTTAAAGTTAAAGTTAAAGTTAAAGTTAAAGTTAAAGTTAAAGTTAAAGTTAAAGTTAAAGTTAAAGTTAAAGTTAAAGTTAAAGTTAAAGTTAAAGTTAAAGTTAAAGTTAAAGTTAAAGTTAAAGTTAAAGTTAAAGTTAAAGTTAAAGTTAAAGTTAAAGTTAAAGTTAAAGTTAAAGTTAAAGTTAAAGTTAAAGTTAAAGTTAAAGTTAAAGTTAAAGTTAAAGTTAAAGTTAAAGTTAAAGTTAAAGTTAAAGTTAAAGTTAAAGTTAAAGTTAAAGTTAAAGTTAAAGTTAAAGTTAAAGTTAAAGTTAAAGTTAAAGTTAAAGTTAAAGTTAAAGTTAAAGTTAAAGTTAAAGTTAAAGTTAAAGTTAAAGTTAAAGTTAAAGTTAAAGTTAAAGTTAAAGTTAAAGTTAAAGTTAAAGTTAAAGTTAAAGTTAAAGTTAAAGTTAAAGTTAAAGTTAAAGTTAAAGTTAAAGTTAAAGTTAAAGTTAAAGTTAAAGTTAAAGTTAAAGTTAAAGTTAAAGTTAAAGTTAAAGTTAAAGTTAAAGTTAAAGTTAAAGTTAAAGTTAAAGTTAAAGTTAAAGTTAAAGTTAAAGTTAAAGTTAAAGTTAAAGTTAAAGTTAAAGTTAAAGTTAAAGTTAAAGTTAAAGTTAAAGTTAAAGTTAAAGTTAAAGTTAAAGTTAAAGTTAAAGTTAAAGTTAAAGTTAAAGTTAAAGTTAAAGTTAAAGTTAAAGTTAAAGTTAAAGTTAAAGTTAAAGTTAAAGTTAAAGTTAAAGTTAAAGTTAAAGTTAAAGTTAAAGTTAAAGTTAAAGTTAAAGTTAAAGTTAAAGTTAAAGTTAAAGTTAAAGTTAAAGTTAAAGTTAAAGTTAAAGTTAAAGTTAAAGTTAAAGTTAAAGTTAAAGTTAAAGTTAAAGTTAAAGTTAAAGTTAAAGTTAAAGTTAAAGTTAAAGTTAAAGTTAAAGTTAAAGTTAAAGTTAAAGTTAAAGTTAAAGTTAAAGTTAAAGTTAAAGTTAAAGTTAAAGTTAAAGTTAAAGTTAAAGTTAAAGTTAAAGTTAAAGTTAAAGTTAAAGTTAAAGTTAAAGTTAAAGTTAAAGTTAAAGTTAAAGTTAAAGTTAAAGTTAAAGTTAAAGTTAAAGTTAAAGTTAAAGTTAAAGTTAAAGTTAAAGTTAAAGTTAAAGTTAAAGTTAAAGTTAAAGTTAAAGTTAAAGTTAAAGTTAAAGTTAAAGTTAAAGTTAAAGTTAAAGTTAAAGTTAAAGTTAAAGTTAAAGTTAAAGTTAAAGTTAAAGTTAAAGTTAAAGTTAAAGTTAAAGTTAAAGTTAAAGTTAAAGTTAAAGTTAAAGTTAAAGTTAAAGTTAAAGTTAAAGTTAAAGTTAAAGTTAAAGTTAAAGTTAAAGTTAAAGTTAAAGTTAAAGTTAAAGTTAAAGTTAAAGTTAAAGTTAAAGTTAAAGTTAAAGTTAAAGTTAAAGTTAAAGTTAAAGTTAAAGTTAAAGTTAAAGTTAAAGTTAAAGTTAAAGTTAAAGTTAAAGTTAAAGTTAAAGTTAAAGTTAAAGTTAAAGTTAAAGTTAAAGTTAAAGTTAAAGTTAAAGTTAAAGTTAAAGTTAAAGTTAAAGTTAAAGTTAAAGTTAAAGTTAAAGTTAAAGTTAAAGTTAAAGTTAAAGTTAAAGTTAAAGTTAAAGTTAAAGTTAAAGTTAAAGTTAAAGTTAAAGTTAAAGTTAAAGTTAAAGTTAAAGTTAAAGTTAAAGTTAAAGTTAAAGTTAAAGTTAAAGTTAAAGTTAAAGTTAAAGTTAAAGTTAAAGTTAAAGTTAAAGTTAAAGTTAAAGTTAAAGTTAAAGTTAAAGTTAAAGTTAAAGTTAAAGTTAAAGTTAAAGTTAAAGTTAAAGTTAAAGTTAAAGTTAAAGTTAAAGTTAAAGTTAAAGTTAAAGTTAAAGTTAAAGTTAAAGTTAAAGTTAAAGTTAAAGTTAAAGTTAAAGTTAAAGTTAAAGTTAAAGTTAAAGTTAAAGTTAAAGTTAAAGTTAAAGTTAAAGTTAAAGTTAAAGTTAAAGTTAAAGTTAAAGTTAAAGTTAAAGTTAAAGTTAAAGTTAAAGTTAAAGTTAAAGTTAAAGTTAAAGTTAAAGTTAAAGTTAAAGTTAAAGTTAAAGTTAAAGTTAAAGTTAAAGTTAAAGTTAAAGTTAAAGTTAAAGTTAAAGTTAAAGTTAAAGTTAAAGTTAAAGTTAAAGTTAAAGTTAAAGTTAAAGTTAAAGTTAAAGTTAAAGTTAAAGTTAAAGTTAAAGTTAAAGTTAAAGTTAAAGTTAAAGTTAAAGTTAAAGTTAAAGTTAAAGTTAAAGTTAAAGTTAAAGTTAAAGTTAAAGTTAAAGTTAAAGTTAAAGTTAAAGTTAAAGTTAAAGTTAAAGTTAAAGTTAAAGTTAAAGTTAAAGTTAAAGTTAAAGTTAAAGTTAAAGTTAAAGTTAAAGTTAAAGTTAAAGTTAAAGTTAAAGTTAAAGTTAAAGTTAAAGTTAAAGTTAAAGTTAAAGTTAAAGTTAAAGTTAAAGTTAAAGTTAAAGTTAAAGTTAAAGTTAAAGTTAAAGTTAAAGTTAAAGTTAAAGTTAAAGTTAAAGTTAAAGTTAAAGTTAAAGTTAAAGTTAAAGTTAAAGTTAAAGTTAAAGTTAAAGTTAAAGTTAAAGTTAAAGTTAAAGTTAAAGTTAAAGTTAAAGTTAAAGTTAAAGTTAAAGTTAAAGTTAAAGTTAAAGTTAAAGTTAAAGTTAAAGTTAAAGTTAAAGTTAAAGTTAAAGTTAAAGTTAAAGTTAAAGTTAAAGTTAAAGTTAAAGTTAAAGTTAAAGTTAAAGTTAAAGTTAAAGTTAAAGTTAAAGTTAAAGTTAAAGTTAAAGTTAAAGTTAAAGTTAAAGTTAAAGTTAAAGTTAAAGTTAAAGTTAAAGTTAAAGTTAAAGTTAAAGTTAAAGTTAAAGTTAAAGTTAAAGTTAAAGTTAAAGTTAAAGTTAAAGTTAAAGTTAAAGTTAAAGTTAAAGTTAAAGTTAAAGTTAAAGTTAAAGTTAAAGTTAAAGTTAAAGTTAAAGTTAAAGTTAAAGTTAAAGTTAAAGTTAAAGTTAAAGTTAAAGTTAAAGTTAAAGTTAAAGTTAAAGTTAAAGTTAAAGTTAAAGTTAAAGTTAAAGTTAAAGTTAAAGTTAAAGTTAAAGTTAAAGTTAAAGTTAAAGTTAAAGTTAAAGTTAAAGTTAAAGTTAAAGTTAAAGTTAAAGTTAAAGTTAAAGTTAAAGTTAAAGTTAAAGTTAAAGTTAAAGTTAAAGTTAAAGTTAAAGTTAAAGTTAAAGTTAAAGTTAAAGTTAAAGTTAAAGTTAAAGTTAAAGTTAAAGTTAAAGTTAAAGTTAAAGTTAAAGTTAAAGTTAAAGTTAAAGTTAAAGTTAAAGTTAAAGTTAAAGTTAAAGTTAAAGTTAAAGTTAAAGTTAAAGTTAAAGTTAAAGTTAAAGTTAAAGTTAAAGTTAAAGTTAAAGTTAAAGTTAAAGTTAAAGTTAAAGTTAAAGTTAAAGTTAAAGTTAAAGTTAAAGTTAAAGTTAAAGTTAAAGTTAAAGTTAAAGTTAAAGTTAAAGTTAAAGTTAAAGTTAAAGTTAAAGTTAAAGTTAAAGTTAAAGTTAAAGTTAAAGTTAAAGTTAAAGTTAAAGTTAAAGTTAAAGTTAAAGTTAAAGTTAAAGTTAAAGTTAAAGTTAAAGTTAAAGTTAAAGTTAAAGTTAAAGTTAAAGTTAAAGTTAAAGTTAAAGTTAAAGTTAAAGTTAAAGTTAAAGTTAAAGTTAAAGTTAAAGTTAAAGTTAAAGTTAAAGTTAAAGTTAAAGTTAAAGTTAAAGTTAAAGTTAAAGTTAAAGTTAAAGTTAAAGTTAAAGTTAAAGTTAAAGTTAAAGTTAAAGTTAAAGTTAAAGTTAAAGTTAAAGTTAAAGTTAAAGTTAAAGTTAAAGTTAAAGTTAAAGTTAAAGTTAAAGTTAAAGTTAAAGTTAAAGTTAAAGTTAAAGTTAAAGTTAAAGTTAAAGTTAAAGTTAAAGTTAAAGTTAAAGTTAAAGTTAAAGTTAAAGTTAAAGTTAAAGTTAAAGTTAAAGTTAAAGTTAAAGTTAAAGTTAAAGTTAAAGTTAAAGTTAAAGTTAAAGTTAAAGTTAAAGTTAAAGTTAAAGTTAAAGTTAAAGTTAAAGTTAAAGTTAAAGTTAAAGTTAAAGTTAAAGTTAAAGTTAAAGTTAAAGTTAAAGTTAAAGTTAAAGTTAAAGTTAAAGTTAAAGTTAAAGTTAAAGTTAAAGTTAAAGTTAAAGTTAAAGTTAAAGTTAAAGTTAAAGTTAAAGTTAAGTTAAAGTTAAAGTTAAAGTTAAAGTTAAAGTTAAAGTTAAAGTTAAAGTTAAAGTTAAAGTTAAAGTTAAAGTTAAAGTTAAAGTTAAAGTTAAAGTTAAAGTTAAAGTTAAAGTTAAAGTTAAAGTTAAAGTTAAAGTTAAAGTTAAAGTTAAAGTTAAAGTTAAAGTTAAAGTTAAAGTTAAAGTTAAAGTTAAAGTTAAAGTTAAAGTTAAAGTTAAAGTTAAAGTTAAAGTTAAAGTTAAAGTTAAAGTTAAAGTTAAAGTTAAAGTTAAAGTTAAAGTTAAAGTTAAAGTTAAAGTTAAAGTTAAAGTTAAAGTTAAAGTTAAAGTTAAAGTTAAAGTTAAAGTTAAAGTTAAAGTTAAAGTTAAAGTTAAAGTTAAAGTTAAAGTTAAAGTTAAAGTTAAAGTTAAAGTTAAAGTTAAAGTTAAAGTTAAAGTTAAAGTTAAAGTTAAAGTTAAAGTTAAAGTTAAAGTTAAAGTTAAAGTTAAAGTTAAAGTTAAAGTTAAAGTTAAAGTTAAAGTTAAAGTTAAAGTTAAAGTTAAAGTTAAAGTTAAAGTTAAAGTTAAAGTTAAAGTTAAAGTTAAAGTTAAAGTTAAAGTTAAAGTTAAAGTTAAAGTTAAAGTTAAAGTTAAAGTTAAAGTTAAAGTTAAAGTTAAAGTTAAAGTTAAAGTTAAAGTTAAAGTTAAAGTTAAAGTTAAAGTTAAAGTTAAAGTTAAAGTTAAAGTTAAAGTTAAAGTTAAAGTTAAAGTTAAAGTTAAAGTTAAAGTTAAAGTTAAAGTTAAAGTTAAAGTTAAAGTTAAAGTTAAAGTTAAAGTTAAAGTTAAAGTTAAAGTTAAAGTTAAAGTTAAAGTTAAAGTTAAAGTTAAAGTTAAAGTTAAAGTTAAAGTTAAAGTTAAAGTTAAAGTTAAAGTTAAAGTTAAAGTTAAAGTTAAAGTTAAAGTTAAAGTTAAAGTTAAAGTTAAAGTTAAAGTTAAAGTTAAAGTTAAAGTTAAAGTTAAAGTTAAAGTTAAAGTTAAAGTTAAAGTTAAAGTTAAAGTTAAAGTTAAAGTTAAAGTTAAAGTTAAAGTTAAAGTTAAAGTTAAAGTTAAAGTTAAAGTTAAAGTTAAAGTTAAAGTTAAAGTTAAAGTTAAAGTTAAAGTTAAAGTTAAAGTTAAAGTTAAAGTTAAAGTTAAAGTTAAAGTTAAAGTTAAAGTTAAAGTTAAAGTTAAAGTTAAAGTTAAAGTTAAAGTTAAAGTTAAAGTTAAAGTTAAAGTTAAAGTTAAAGTTAAAGTTAAAGTTAAAGTTAAAGTTAAAGTTAAAGTTAAAGTTAAAGTTAAAGTTAAAGTTAAAGTTAAAGTTAAAGTTAAAGTTAAAGTTAAAGTTAAAGTTAAAGTTAAAGTTAAAGTTAAAGTTAAAGTTAAAGTTAAAGTTAAAGTTAAAGTTAAAGTTAAAGTTAAAGTTAAAGTTAAAGTTAAAGTTAAAGTTAAAGTTAAAGTTAAAGTTAAAGTTAAAGTTAAAGTTAAAGTTAAAGTTAAAGTTAAAGTTAAAGTTAAAGTTAAAGTTAAAGTTAAAGTTAAAGTTAAAGTTAAAGTTAAAGTTAAAGTTAAAGTTAAAGTTAAAGTTAAAGTTAAAGTTAAAGTTAAAGTTAAAGTTAAAGTTAAAGTTAAAGTTAAAGTTAAAGTTAAAGTTAAAGTTAAAGTTAAAGTTAAAGTTAAAGTTAAAGTTAAAGTTAAAGTTAAAGTTAAAGTTAAAGTTAAAGTTAAAGTTAAAGTTAAAGTTAAAGTTAAAGTTAAAGTTAAAGTTAAAGTTAAAGTTAAAGTTAAAGTTAAAGTTAAAGTTAAAGTTAAAGTTAAAGTTAAAGTTAAAGTTAAAGTTAAAGTTAAAGTTAAAGTTAAAGTTAAAGTTAAAGTTAAAGTTAAAGTTAAAGTTAAAGTTAAAGTTAAAGTTAAAGTTAAAGTTAAAGTTAAAGTTAAAGTTAAAGTTAAAGTTAAAGTTAAAGTTAAAGTTAAAGTTAAAGTTAAAGTTAAAGTTAAAGTTAAAGTTAAAGTTAAAGTTAAAGTTAAAGTTAAAGTTAAAGTTAAAGTTAAAGTTAAAGTTAAAGTTAAAGTTAAAGTTAAAGTTAAGTTAAAGTTAAAGTTAAAGTTAAAGTTAAAGTTAAAGTTAAAGTTAAAGTTAAAGTTAAAGTTAAAGTTAAAGTTAAAGTTAAAGTTAAAGTTAAAGTTAAAGTTAAAGTTAAAGTTAAAGTTAAAGTAAAGTTAAAGTTAAAGTTAAAGTTAAAGTTAAAGTTAAAGTTAAAGTTAAAGTTAAAGTTAAAGTTAAAGTTAAAGTTAAAGTTAAAGTTAAAGTTAAAGTTAAAGTAAGTTAAAGTTAAAGTTAAAGTTAAAGTTAAAGTTAAAGTTAAAGTTAAAGTTAAAGTTAAAGTTAAAGTTAAAGTTAAAGTTAAAGTTAAAGTTAAAGTTAAAGTTAAAGTTAAAGTTAAAGTTAAAGTTAAGTTAAAGTTAAAGTTAAAGTTAAAGTTAAAGTTAAAGTTAAAGTTAAAGTTAAAGTAAAGTTAAAGTTAAAGTTAAAGTTAAAGTTAAAGTTAAAGTTAAGTTAAAGTTAAAGTTAGTTAAGTTAAAGTAAAGTTAAAGTTAAGGTTAAAGTTAAAGTTAAAGTTAAAGTTAAAGTTAAGTTAAAGTTAAAGTAAAGTTAAAGTTAAAGTTAAAGTTAAAGTTAAAGTTAAAGTTAAAGTTAAAGTTAAAGTTAAAGTTAAAGTTAAAGTTAAAGTTAAAGTTAAAGTAAAGTTAAAGTTAAAGTTAAAGTTAAAGTTAAAGTTAAAGTTAAAGTTAAAGGTTAAAGTTAAAGTTAAAGTTAAAGTTAAAGTTAAAGTTAAAGTTAAAGTTAAGTTAAAGTTAAAGTTAAAGTTAAAGTTAAAGTTAAAGTTAAAGTTAAAGTAAGTTAAAGTTAAAGTTAAAGTTAAAGTTAAAGTTAAAGTTAAAGTTAAAGTTAAAGTTAAAGTTAAAGTTAAGTTAAAGTTAAAGTTAAAGTTAAAGTTAAAGTTAAAGTTAAGTTAAAGTTAAAGTTAAAGTTAAAGTTAAGTTAAAGTTAAAGTTAAAGTAAAGTTAAAGTTAAAGTTAAAGTTAAAGTAAAGTTAAAGTAAAGTTAAAGTTAAAGTTAAAGTTAAAGTTAAAGTTTAAAGTTAAGTTAAAGTTAAAGTTAAAGTTAAAGTTAAAGTTAAAGTTAAAGTTAAAGTTAAAGTTAAAGTTAAAGTTAAAGTTAAAGTTAAAGTTAAAGTTAAAGTTAAAGTTAAAGTTAAAGTTAAGTTAAAGTTTAAAGTTAAGTTAAAGTTAAAGTTAAAGTTAAAGTTAAGTTAAAGTTAAGTTAAAGTTAAAGTTAAAGTTAAGTTAAAGTTAAAGTTAAAGTTAAAGTTAAAGTTAAAGTTAAAGTTAAAGTTTAAGTTAATGTTAAAGTTAAAGTTAAAGTTAAAGTTAAAGTTAAAGTTAAAGTTAAAGTTAAAGTTAAAGTTAAAGTTAAAGTTAAAGTTAAAGTTAAAGTTAAAGTTAAAGTTAAAGTTAAAGTTAAGTAAAGTAAGTTAAAGTTAAAGTTAAAGTTAAAGTTAAAGTTAAAGTTAAAGTTAAAGTTAAGTTAAATAAAGTTAAAGTTAAAGTTAAGTTAAAGTTAAATTAAAGTTAAAGTTAAAGTTAAAGTTAAAGTTAAGTTAAAGTTAAAGTTAAAGTTAAAGTTAAAGTTAAAGTTAAAGTTAAAGTTAAGTTAAAGTTAAAGTTAAAGTTAAAGTTAAGTTAAAGTTAAAGGTTAAAGTTAAAGTTAAAGTTAAGTTAAAGTTAAAGTTAAAGTTAAGGTTAAAGTTAAAGTTAAAGTTAAAGTTAAAGTTAAAGTTAAAGTTAAAGTTAAAGTTAAAGTTAAAGTTAAGTTAAAGTTAAAGT